>CM050167.1:146211113-146395037 GCA_027410445.1 Discoglossus pictus
AATAATGTGGTTGCATAAGTCTGCACACCATCTTATAACTGGGGATGTAGCTGTTCAGAATTAAGCAATCACATTCCAAATCGTGTTAAATAGGAGCCAGAATACGCCTGCCATCGTTTAAAGTGCCTCTGAATAACCCCAAATAAGGTTCAGCTGCTCCAGTTGGTCTTTCCTGAAATTTTCTTAGTCGCATCCCACAGCAAAAGCCATCATCAAGTGGAGAAAATATAGCACAACAGTGACATTACCAAAAACTGGAGCTCCCTCCAAAATTGATGAAAAGACGAGAAGAAAACTGGTCTGGGAGGCTACCAAGGGGCCTACAGCAACATTAAAGGAGCTGCAGGAATATCTGGCAAGTACTGGCTGTGTGGTACATGTGACAACAATCTCCCGTATTCTTCATATGTCTGGGCTATGGGGTAGAGTGGCAAGACGAAAGCCTTTTCTTACGAAGAAAAACATCCAAGGCAGGCTACATTTTGCAAAAACACATCTGAAGTCTCCCAAAAGCATGTGGGAAAAGGTGTTATGGTCTGATGAAACCAAGGTTGAACTTTTTGGCCATAATTCCAAAAGATATGTTTGGCGCAAAAACAACACTGCACATCACCAAAAGAACACCATACCCACAGTGAAGCATGGTGGTGGCGGCATCATGCTTTGGGGCTGTTTTTCTTCAGCTGGAACTGGGGCCTTAGTTAAGATAGAGGGAATTATGAGCAGTTCCAAATACCAGTCAATATTGGCACAAAACCTTCAGGCTTCTGCTAGAAAGCTGAACATGAAGAGGAACTTCATCTTTAAGCATGACAACGACCCAAAGCATACATCCAAATCAACAAAGGAATGGCTTCACCAGAAGAAGATTCAAGTTTTGGAATGGCCCAGCCAGAGCCCAGACCTAAATCCGATTGAAAATCTGTGGGGTGATCTGAAGAGGACTGTGCACAGGAGATGCCCTCGCAATCTGACAGATTTGGAGTGTTTTTGCAAAGAAGAGTGGGCAAATCTTGCCAAGTCAAAATGTGCCATGCTGATAGACTCATACCCAAAAAGACTGAGTGCTGTAATAAAATCAAAAGGTGCTTCAACAAAGTATTAGTTTAAGGGTGTGCATACTTATGCAACCATATTATTTTATTTTTATATTTTTTCTTCCCTCTACCTAAAAGATTTCAGTTTTTTTTTTCAATTGAGTTGTACAGTTTATAGGTCACATTAAAGGTGGAATAAGTTCTGAAATGATTTATCTTTGTCTCATTTTTTTACAGCACAGAAACCTGACATTTTAACAGGGGTGTGTAAACTTTTTGTATCCACTGTAACCCCTTCTAGACCTATTTAACAATAACTGAGCCTACCTAACTGGGCTCATTTAATTCTCTCTGGACCTAATAACTCTAACTGGGTCTATTTAACACTATCTGGACCTACTAATCCCAACTGGGACTATTTATTCCCTACTAGACCTACTTAACCTCATTTAAGCCTATTTATCCCCATCTAACCCCATCTAAGCCTATGTAACCCCATCTCTAATGGGGGTCTATACAGACCCCCATAAGCCTATATTTAAGCCCATCAGTCCCATAAGGGTCTATGAAGACCCTCATGGGACAATTAGAACCCTAATATTAACCCCATGTGCCAAGAGGATCCTCCAGGACCCTCATGACGCTAAGTACAAACACTACACTACACTATTCCCCCTAATAAACCACTACATCTAAACTAACCCCCTCTACCCTAACCTATTAACTCCTACCTACTTAACACCTACCGTAACCTATTAACACCTACCCTACCTACCTAACCCCTACTAACCCCCCACCCCACTAAATACCAAAAAACTATGTTACAAAACATAAAAATAAAACATTACAACCCCCTACTACAAAAAATAAAAAAGAGCATTACACAAACCACCCTCCACTACAAAAAATAAAAAAAGAACATTACTGCAATATGACACAAGACAATGTATACACAAATATACATAACATTACAGTACATCAATAAATACAGTGCAAATATACCCCTTACTACATACTATTACCCCCTAACTACAATACATTTTCCCCTATTTACAATACATTAAACCCTAACTACAATACATTACCAGCTATCTATAAAACATTACCCCCTATCTACAATACATTAAACTCTAACTACAATACATTACCCCCTATCTATAAAACATTACCCACTAACTACAATACATTTAACCCTATCTACAATGCAATAACCTATCTACAATACATTTTACCCTATCTACATTACATTAAACCCTAACTTCATACATTAAAATCCCAAGATCTAACCTAAAATAGAATAAATAAGACCACTTACCTTTGCAGAGGTCCCTTCAGCGACAACGGTGTTCCTAACACAAGTCACACCCACTAAAAACAAAAAGAAAATCACATTAGTAAAAAATAAACACAACATGAAAAAATAAACATTCTAAATATTAAACGTACCTTTTCGCAATGTCCCCATCCTTCTTCTTGTCTTCTCTGGCTGGTGCACCTGGAAAAAAATAAACATTACATCAGTACAACATTAAGCACAAAATAAACAGCAATAAATGTAATATACATTAAACTTAACTTGGCACAATGTCCCATTACTTGAACTCTTCTGCCCCGGCTGGGCCCTTAAAAAAATCTGCAGCTCTAAAAAAATATATTAAAAGAACTAACGGATCTCCTCCCTGAAGGAGCTCCCCGACGCTAATGAGGCTTCTAGTGTTTTTTCCGGTATAAAACCAGAATGGCGCCTTCTGATTAGTTAAGATAACTGTCAATCAAATTTTAGCAAATGAGAAGGCGCCAAGGTGTGATCCAATCAGAATGGGATACACCCCTATATCCCGATCTGATTGGCTGATGGACCTGTCAATCTTTTTGAAACCAATCAGAAGGCACATTTGCCTTCAGCCAATTAGAATAGGATACACCCAGACAGGGTGATTGGCTGAAGGCATTTGCACCTACTGATTGTCTGCAGTCTAATTGACAGTGAAAACAGCCAATCGGAAGGCGCTATTCCCTTTAGCCAATCAGAATGAGATACACTCTGTGGGGGTGTATCCCATTGTGATTGGCTCCAAGCATCTGCGCCTTCTGATTGGATGATGTCAATAGTGCCTTCAAAAAGAAAGACAGATTCATCATCCAATCAGAATGGGATATAGGGATGTTTCCTATTCTGATTGCCTCACACCTTGGCACCTTCTGATTGGCTGAAATTTGATTGACAGACATTTCAGCCAATCAGAAGGTGCCATTATGGTTTTTATACCCGAAGAAGAGCTAGAAGCCTCATTAGCGTCAAGAAGCTCCTCCAGTTAGGAGCTCCGTTAGTTCTTTTCTTTTTTTGATTTTTTTCAAGGGCCCAGCCGGGGGAAAGGAGAGGACAAGGACGGGGCATGGCGCCAAGGTAAGTTTAATGTATATTATATTTATTGCTGTTTTTTGTGCTTAATGTTGTACTAATGTAATGTTTATTTTTTTCCAGGTGCACCAGCCAGGGAAGACAAGAAGAAGGATGGGGACATCGCAAAAAGGTAAGTTTAATATTTAGAATGTTTATTTTTTCATGTTGTGTTTATTTGTTACTAATGTGATTTTATTTTTGTTTTTAGGGGATTTAACTTGTGCTAGGAACACCGTCGTCGCTGAAGGGACCTCTGCAAAGGTAAGTGGTCTTATTTATTCTATTTTAGGTTCGATCTAGGGATTTTAATGTATGAAGTTAGGGTTTAATGTAATGTAGATAGGGTTAAATGTAATATAGATAGGGTTAATGTATTGTAGATAGGTTATTGCATTGTAGATATGGTTAAATGTATTGTAGATAGGGTTTAATGTATTGTAGTTAGGGTTTAATGTATTGTAGTTAGGGGGTAATGTTTTATCGATAGGGAGTAATGTATTGTAGTTAGGGTTTAATGTATTGTAGATAGGGGTAATGTTTTATAGATAGGTGGTAATGTATTGTAGTTAGGGTTTAATGTATTGTAAATAGGGGAAAATGTATTGTAGTTAGGGGTAATAGTATGTAGTTAGGAGTATATTTGCACTGTATTTATTGATGTACTGTAATGTTATGTATATTTGTATATGCATTTTCTTTGCAGGTGCATAATTCTTTTTTTATTTTTTGTAGTGGGCTGGGGTTTGTGTAATGTTCTTTTTTATTTTTTGTAGTGGGGGTTGTGGAATGTTCTTTTTTTATTTTTTGTAACATGTTTTTTTTTTTTTTGTAACTTAGCTTTTTTATTTTGTCTAATTAGTGTGGTGGGGGTTTTATTAGGGGGTTAGGTAGGTAGTGTAGGCATTAATAGGTTAGGGTAGGTGTTAGGTAGGTAGTGGTTAATACCTTAGGGTAGAGGGGGTTAGTTTAGATTTAGTGTTTTATTGGGGGGGGGTAGTGTAGTGTAGTATTTGTACTTAGTGTCATGATGGTCATGGAGGACCCTCATGGCACTTATGGGGTTAATATTAGGGTTCTAATTGTCCAATGAGGGTCTTCATAGACCCTTACTAGACTAATTGGGTTAAAGAGAGGCTTACAGGGATCTGTATGGACCCCTTTAAGTGAATGGGTTAGATGACGGCTTATGGGGGTCTGTATAGACAACCATAAGTGATGGGGTTAGATGGAGCCTTATGGGGGTCTTTATAGACCCCCATAAGTTATGGGGTTAGATGGTGGCTTATGGGGGTCTTTATAGACCCCCATAAGTGATGGAGTTAAATAGATAATAAAATAGCTTGGATGGAGTTAGATAGGCTAACATGGGGCTAAAAAGGCCTGGAAGGGGTTAAATATGCTTAGATGGGTTAAATAGGCTAGATGGGGTTAAATAGGCCTAGAAGGCATTAAATAGGCCTAGAAGGGGTTAAATAGGCCCACTTAGGGTTAAATAGACAGAGTTAGGGCTAAATATGTCTAGAGGGGATTAAGTAGGCCAAGTTAGGGTTAAATAGGGTTTAGTATGGGTTAATGGGGTATAGTTGGGGTTAAGGGGTTAATGGGTTATAGTTAGGGTTAATAGTGTAGCGTAGTGCTTAGACTTTGTCATGAGGGTCCTGGAGGAACCTCGTGGCACTTGTAGAGTTAATCTAGGGGTTATTAGTGTTCTCTAGGGCTCTCTATATATCCCTATTGGACAGAGGGGGTTAATTTTATATTGACCCCCATGAGTGATGGGGTTAATTTTAGTTTTTTTGACTTATTGTACCCCGCAGCTTGGGGGTAACCATTACTGTGCTGCGGGCTCTTTAAGGACCTGCGGCGGGAAATTCCCTGTGTTTGAATTTTTAATTCAAGCTTGCGGCGGAAAATGTAAATCTCGTAGATGCTTGACCGATCGGGACCCCTGCAGCAAGGCAAGGGGTTAATGTGGGGAGCCTGCAGGGGTCCTGATCGGACCCCTGCATTATGGGGTTAATGTTAAGACACTGCAGGGGTTCCAATTGGGACCCCTGCATTATGTGGTTAATGTAGGGACACTGCAGGGGTCCCGATCAGGTCACGATCAGGACCCCTGCAGCCAGCAGGGGGCTTAATTGGCCCTTGCGTCGGCTCCAGGGTGTATGTAAGCTGCGGCCATCCATATGGACTTAAACAGATGCTTTAATGTATTTCAAGATTGCTTGAGTGCAACCCGATCAGCAAACATTACTTATTTGCGTGTATTAATGCTTAGCCTACAATTTTTAATTGTAGCTTCCATGTTTTACTGACCTCATGATGATCTTCTCATTTACTGTTGGCTCTGTCTAAAATGTAACTTACGCGCTTGTTTAATTATTGCCAGATCACATGAACCGCAGCCAGAAGTTCAGTTTGGAGGTAATTACGGGCTTGCAATTGAATAGGGCTCTTAGTTTACAAAAACATAACTAGTAAAATGACAATTGGTATTTTATGAAAAAATCTTCAAACATTTTACAAAAAATTGGTGAAAACTATACCATTTTAACAGGCTTTCATTCAACTTTGTAAGGGTTTTTGGAATGAATCACAATATGTTAAAAATGTACCCATGTCAAAATAGAGTTAAATTGTAAATACACTATGGAGCTGCACTTGTGTGAAATGTGTAAGAAATATCATACTTTTATGCATTATTGTACTTAAATGCACATTGACTCTTCTTATCATAAGAGCATCCAAATGGGAACACTCCTTTCTTCTTCATATTTTAATATAGTGGTTATGAGGTAGAAGTCATATCTAACTTTACTGCTTCCTTAGGAAAATATTCAGTCATCTTAATGTGGTAGTTCAAATGGATGTTATTAAGAGATATAACATAACTAGCGACTTGCCCGTCAAAAAATGACGGCAATAGAATTGTAAGTGAAGGAATGGTGTTTGGCACAGAAATTACGTTTTTTGGTTGTGTGAGTACTTTTGGCGCTGATTGCGAGCCTCGTCGTGTGGCTGGCAATGAGCGCCTTTGGCGTTTATTGCGATTGTGTGTTGTGGTGTTTTTTAAAGTTTTCTGTATATGATTTTTTTTAATGATAATTAATTAATTAATTAATTAAATCATAAATTAATATAATTTACCTATTTGTAATGAATATATGCAGCAACCAATATGCTGAAGAGCTATCAATCTGTTTTGATGTTCCTGCAGCATACAATGTAGATTTGCATTGGTGGTGAGCTGAGGTGTAAGTGTCAGCAATGTGTGAAGTGTGTAGTGTAAATAGGCTGCGTGCGTGATGGGAAATCGTTTGTGTAGCTGTGTAGTTCCGCATTTAGTAATGTGAATGTTAGTATGTGCAAGTTAGTGGTGTAAAATGGCGGCGATTGTGTATGTGTTAGTTGGGTGTGGATGATTTTGCGTCCTTCGTACTACTGTATTTTATAACTTGTACGGTCCTGTGTAAAAGCCGTATGTGTGTGGTGGAGTTTTGCATGTTTAGGGGTCATGTAGCCTCCTTTTCGTTTTTTTCAGCGGCCATTTTTTCTCTCGCTTAGGGGATTTTCGAGTGGTTAAACTCTGGAAATTGGAGTAAAATTGACATGTAAGATGACTTGCAGATGTCCTGGGTGTCCCCCCCCTTGCTGTGTGTGATGTTTTTATTTTATTTTTGTTTGTATTTAGTGTGGTTTATGTGGTTTTCAGTGTGCGCGCTTCGGCCGTTAAGTTCGTATTTTTTGCGGCTTGTATTTTTTTTTATGCAAGTCACGGTTTCCTTTTGTAAGTGTTACAGGACGTATTTTTTGTCCTGCAATTTTTCAAAGTGCTACGGGTCTCGCAGTGTGAATTGTGTATTTGAGTTTTGTGTTCGTAGGTATGATGGTAAAGTGGTGCGGGGTCGTAGGGATGAGCACCTATGGCGCTCATATCCACCAGCGCAAGGAGCACAGTTTCCCCGTTGCGTTACCAACGAATTTTGGCGAACCTGGCTGCTGACAACTATATATGTGACTAGTGCAAATGATGTAAAGATGCACTAGAGAAAAGAAAATGAGGAACAGATTAGGAACAAAACAGAGGAATAGAAGAGAAGGGGAAAGAATGAGTGGAGGGCACAAAGCATAATTCCAAACTTAACTGATGCCCAGATTTACACAATCTCATGGTCAGATCATGACTTAGTTATTGTAACCCTGCGTAATATATTACCTAAGGGCCACACCCCCACTTGGTCTCTTAATCCAGCATTACTCAATTATAAGCTCACAAAAGACAAAATGCAGAAAGCTCGACAAGATTGGCGGGGGACATAAAGATCAGATAAGAGTATGGGCAGCTATGAGAGGTATCTGCATCCAATTGGAGTCAGCCTCTAAAAAACTAGAAATTAAACAAAGTAATGACCTCAATGGAAGAATCGCAAATTTAAAAAAATCATTTATGTCTCAAAAACCACAGAAAACTTATGAGAAAATTCTCAACTTAAAACATAAACTAAATATTATACCACAGAAAAAGATTATAATAACAATTCAACATACTCAATCTACATTTTTCATATTCTCCAATAAATCAGATTCAATGTTAGATTCCAAACTTAGACAACAAAGGGCAGCTTCTTTTTTTTTTCTAAAATAAAAACAAAAAAAGGTTAATTTATTTACTCGTGAACAAAAATGACTGAGGCATTCTCTAAATTTTCTACAGACCTATATTCGGCAAATCAAAAGTCGGGCTCATCTAAACACCATTCCCAAATAAATACATTTTTTGCAGACTTAAATTCCCAGCATATAAATAAAGAAACTCCAGACTCTCTTAACGCTCCAATTACAAGCAATGCAATTAAAGAAGCAATAAAGTCGACTAAATCACATAAATCTCCTGGACCAGATAGATTTACTGCAGCCGCAGTGTGTTTGGACCTGGCCGTGATATAAAACAAGCAAACAAATCAGAGAGTGCAAGACCTCAACAGTACTTAAGAACACTTATGAAACCAAGTGAGACTACATAGGCCCTCTACCTGCCCCCCCTCTACTCTACTGGCCTTGCGATGAGCGCCTTTGGCACCCATCACAGGCCTTGCAATGAGCGCCTTTGGCGCGCATTGCAAGCATCTCCCCCCCCTACCTCCCCCCTCTACTTTACTGGTCTTGCGAAGAGCACCTTCGGCGCTCATTGCGAGCTTCTCCCCTTCCTCTGTGTCTATTTCCCCCCTCTCCCCCCTCCTATGTTTCTCTTCCCCCCTCCTCTGTTTCTCTTTGCCCCCTCTTCCCCCTCCTCTGTGACTCTCCCCCCTCCTCTGTTTCTCTTCCCCCCTCTCTGTGTCTCTTCCCCAATCCTCTGTGTCTCTTTGCCCCCTCTCCCCCTCCCCTCTGTATCTCTTCCCCCTCCCTCCCTTGTGTTTCCTTCCCCCATCTCCCCCCTCTGTGTCTCTTCCCCCCTCTCCCCCCTCCTCTGCATCTCTTCCCCCCTCCCTTGTGTTTCCTTCCCCCATATCTCCCCTGTGTCTCTTCCCCCCTCTCCCCCCTCCTCTGTGTCTCTCCCCTCCTCTCCCCCTCTCCTCTGTATCTCTTCCCCCCCCTCCCCCAGGCAAGGGGGAAGTCACACAAAGGGTTAATTTAAAGTGATAGATGCATATTTTTAATAAAAACATATGAAAGAAGACATGAAAGTGATTGATAATGTTTGGGTGGTCGTCTGCCCATTTGCACCTATGCACCAGTCACCCCTGGTTAAAAGATTCCTTTAATGTTAGTATCCCTAGATGCTGAGAAAGCTTTTGATAGAATAAATTGGGTTTGTATGAGTGAAACCTTATGCAAGTTTCGCCTGTGTAATAATTTTTGGAAAGCATTTTGGCACGCTACTCCGTAGATACCCGCAATGGCTGCAGGCTTTAAATTTGACCATGTTACAGAGGTATTCAATTAGACCATGCTGTAAACTACGGGCCGGAGATGCAAACCCGCAAACCATTCTTGCGCATGTTGCATGTTCGGCAAGATCATGATCAATTAGTCAAACTCGTAGTTACAGGTTTAGAGGGAGCCAATAGCAAAAGAGATTGTCAGCATTGAAAAATGGGGGTTGGATTTTAAATTCTTACGGGTTTCTATTACAGGTTTCGATCGTACTTGCATTCCAGAAATAATGCAATATTAATAAATCAGGAAATATGATATTCTAGTCCATGCGAGTTCCATTATATATATTAACACATTGATTGCCGGGATCGATATAACACCGAAATAACACATTAAAAAAATTTGTATATTACGGATTTGTGTTATTCATTTTTTTGTGCTATTCATTTTAATACCTAACATCACTTTCCCTGTTAATAAAAGTAGAGTAGTGTGTTGATATTTGCATTTACAGTGCTATGGATAGGACATTAACCCCCTTGCGGGTCCTTTCTAATACGTGGGCTTTTTGGCTCCATTTGCGAGTTACAGGTTTGAAAGCCAGTGAATTGGTTGCAATTTAATATTGATTTTCCAACATAAGAGTTACGGACTTGTCAGATCAAAAGATATGCGGGTGCGCAAGTCAAATTGTTACGTCCCGTAGTGTTTTCTTGCTCTTAACCCACAGGTCATCAGTGGGTTGCTTTACAGGGCCAATTTAATAGCCGCAAGTCTTGCAGGCTACGTTACGCGCTACAGTTTAACACGTTCAGGGAATTTAATAGAGTTGCATATCTATTATCAGAGATTTCAATCAAAATGATTCAATATCACAAGAGGAACTAGACAGAGATGCCCCCTAATTTTTACACTATGTATACAGCCACTTGCTATGACCTAATGTTTCAGGGATAAAAGTTAATGTCAAAGAATATAAATTGAGTCTTATCGAGGATGGCATAATTCATCCAGATCAAGTTGGCTACATACCAGGCAGAATCTTTGATCTTATGTACATAGCTTCTAGTAAAAATATTCCTTTATAAAAAATCACTCCACAACCTTCACTTTTTTTCTGCTGTAACCACTGGAGGGTCAACTTGGCCTTTTGCTTAGCTTTATGGTCACAACCATAAACGCTATGTTTGGAGAGAGGAACAACAAGGCCTATAATAAAAAGAATAAAGTCTGCACAAAGGCTGCACATGGGACACTCTAGGGTTTTCCAGCATGCTGGAAAATCCAAGAGCGTCCCATATGCAGCCTTGGTGCAGAAGAATGCAAATTGCCTACCAGTATTTTCTGATGACACGCTGCATTCATTTTGTTATCAATTTTCACAAGATTTCCTGTGCCTTTCGATCTCCCCCCCCCCCCCCCCCTCCAAAACATCAGTGAGCCACCACCATTCTTCACAGTGGGGATGGTATTCTTTTCACTATAGCACTTGTTGACCCCTATCCAAACATAGCGTTTATGGCTGTGACCTATTTGGTCTTGTAGCTTTAAATTACAGTGTGCCAGAAGCTGTGAGGCATGTCAAGGTGTTTTCGGGCATATTGTAACTGGGCTTTTTTGTGGCATTGGCGCAGTAAAGGCTTCTTTCTAGCAACTTGACCATGCAGCAAATTTTTGTATTGTTGTATTGTGCTCCTTGAAACAACCACACTATCTTTTTCTAGAGCAGCCTGTATTTCTCCTGAGGTTACCTGTGGGTTTTTCTTTGTATTCCAAAAAAATATTCTATTGTGGCTGAAATCTTTCTTGGTCTACCTGACCTTGGCTTGGTATCAAGAGATCCTCGAATTTTCCACTTCTCAATAAGTGATTGAACAATACTGACTGGCATATTCAAGGCTTTGGATATCTCTTTATATCCCTTTCCATCTTTCTTAAGTTCCATTACCTTGTTATGCAGGTCTTTTGACAGTTCTTTTCTGCTCCCCTTGGCTCAGTATCTAGCCTGCTCAGTGCATCCATATGAGAGCTAACAAACTCATTGACTATTTATACACAGCCACTAATTGCAATTTAAAAAGGAACAGGTGTGGGAAATTAACCTTTAATTGCCATTTTAACCTGTGTGTGTCACCTTGTGTAACAAGGTCAAACATTCAACGGTATGTAAACTTTTTGTTTTGATCAGGGCCATTTGGGTGATTTCTTTTATCATTATGATTTAAAAAGGAGCCAAAGAACTATGTGATATTAAATTACTTCATACGATCACTATCCTTCAATAAAATTAAAAAAATGTTGCTGCATGATCAGTCATATTTTTAAAATAAATGCCAAAATTTCACAATTTCTGCCAGGGTATGCAAACTTTTGAGCACAACTGCATAATTATATATATATAAATACTAGCAACATGCCCATCATAAATGACGGCAAAAAAAAGTGAAGCCTAGCCCTGCTGTTTGCCACACTACTTTACTGGCCTCGCGATGAGCGCCTTTGGCGCTCATCACGGGCCTCGCAATGAGCACCTTCAGCGCTCATTGTGAGCCTCTCCCCCCTCTACCTCTGCCACCTTCGACTTGATGGGAGGCGCTCATTGCTAGCCTCCTCCGGCTCTACTTTACAGGCCTCGCAATGAGCGCCTTTGTCGCTCATTGCGAGTCTCTCCTCCTGTCTACTTCCTCCCTTGTGTCTCATTTCCCCCCTCCTCTCCCTCCCTTGTGTTTCCTTCCCACCCCCCGAGTTTTTACCCTCCTCTCCCTCCCGTGTCTCTTTCCCTCCTTTGTCTCTTTCCCCCCTGCCCCCGTGTCTCTTCCCCCTTCTCCTTCCCATGTGTCTGTTTCCCCTCTCCCTTGTGTCTAATTGCCCCCTCCCCTGTGTCTGTTTCCTCCCTCCCCTGTGTCTGTTTTCCCCCCTCCCCTGCGTCTCTTCCCCCTTTCCCCCCTCCCCTGTGTCTATGTACCCCCCTCCCCTGTGTCTCTTTAACCCTTCCCCCTTGTTTCTTTGCCCCTTTGCCTCCCCTGTGTCTCTTCCCCATCTCCCTCCTGTGTCTCTTTCCCCTCTTCCCCTGTGTCTCTTACCCCCCTCCCCTGTGTCTCTTCCCCCTCCTCTGTGTCTCTTCTCCCCCTCCCCTGTGTCTCCCCCCTTTTCCCTCCCCTGTGTCTCTTCCCCCCTCCCCTGTGTCTCTTTACCCCCCTCCCCTGTGTCTTTTCCCCCCCACCCCTGTTTCCCACTCCTCTTACTCCCCTGTGTCTCTTTTCCCCCTCCCCTGTGTCTCTTCCCCCCCTCTCCCTCCCCTAAATCTCTTTCCCCCTCCCTCCCCTAAATCTCTTTCCCACTCCCCTGTGTCTCTTCCCCCTGTCCCCCCATGTGTCTCTTCCCCCTTCCTCCCCCCATTTTCCTCCCCTGTATCCCCCTCCTCTTCCTCCCCTTTGTCTCTTCCCCCTCCTCTCACTACCCTGTCTCTTCCCCCTCCTCTCACTTCCCTGTGTCTCTTTCTCCCCCTCCTCTCCCTCCCCTGTGTCTTTTTCTCTCCTGTGTCTCTTGTCCCCTCCCCTGTATATCTTCCCCCCTCTCCCTCTCCTGTGTCTCATCCCTCTTCTTCCTCCCTTGTGTCTCTTCCCCCCACTCCCTCCCATGTGTCCTTTCCCTCCTCTCCCTCCCTGTGTCTCTTTCCTCCCCTATCCCTTCCCTGTGTCTCTTTTCCCCTCCTCTGTCTCTTCCCCCTCCTCTCAGTGCCCCTGTCTCTTCCCCCTCCTCTCACTCCCCTGTGTCTCTTCCCCCCTCCTCTCCCTCCACTGTCTATCAAATTCAGCCAATCAGAAGACGCCAATGTGTGAGCTAATCAGAAAGGGATACACCCCAAAATCC
The DNA here is from genome assembly GCA_027410445.1 of Discoglossus pictus. Taxonomy (NCBI): domain Eukaryota; kingdom Metazoa; phylum Chordata; class Amphibia; order Anura; family Alytidae; genus Discoglossus; species Discoglossus pictus. Next base: position 146,224,305 of record CM050167.1, read on the forward strand.
CACTCTGATTGGATAATGCACCTGTCAATCTTTATTTAAACCAATCAGAAGGTTTAATTGCCATCAGCCAATCACAATGGGATACACCCCCACGGGGTGATTGGCTGAAGACATCTGCGCCTTCTCATTGGCTGTAAAACTGATTGACATTGACCACAGCCAATCAAAAGGCTCAAATGCCTTCAGCCAATCACTCCGTGAGGGTGTATCCCATTGTGATTGGCTATTGTCACTGCAACTAATCAGAATGTGCAGATGCCTCCAGCCAATCATCCTGTGGGGGTGTATTCCATTGTGATTGGCTGAAGGCATCTGCACCTTGAGGTCCTTGAGGACCGTCATGGCACTTATGTGGTTAATGTTGAGTTGTAACAGCCCCATAAGGGCCATAATATACCCTTATGGGACTGATGGGGTTAAACAGAAGCTTATGATGGTCTTTATTGACCCCCATGAGTGACAGGGTTATTTATTTGCTTATGGGGGTCTGTATTGACCCCCATGAGTGAAAGGGTTAATTATGGGTTTATGGGTGTCTGTATTGACCCCCATGAGTGACAGGGTTAATTAAGTACTTATGGGGGTCTGTATTGACCCCCAAGAGTGACAGGGTTAATTATAGGTTTAATTATAGGTTTATGGGGATCTGTATTGACCCTTATGAGTGACGGGGTTAATTAAGTGCTTATGGGGGTCTGTATTGACCCCCATGAGTGACAGGGTTAATTATAGGTTTATGGGGGTCTGTACTGACCCCCATGAGTGACAGGGTTAATTATAGGTTTATGGGGATCTGTATTGACACTCATGAGTGATGGGGTTAATTAAGTGCTTATGGGGGTCTGTATTGACCCCCATGAGTGACAGGGTTAGTTAAGGGTTGTAACAGTCCCATAAGGGTCATAATATACCCTTATGGGACTGATGGGGTTAACTAGAAGCTTATGATGGTCTTTATTGACCCCCATGAGTGACAGGGTTATTTATTGGCTTATGGGGGTCTGTATTGACCCCCATGAGTGACAGGGTTAATTATGGGTTTATGGGTGTCTGTATTGACCCCCATGAGTGACAGGGTTAATTAATGGTTTATGGGGGTCTGTATTGAACCCCATGAGTGTCAGGGTTATTTATGGGTTTATGGGGTTCTGTATTGACCCCCATGAGTGACGGGGTTAATTAAGTGCTTATGAGTTCTGTAATAGCCAAACCATTATATCTAATCTTTCAAGACTCACTCACTACAGGGTCTCTACCAGATGACTGGAGAAAAGCAGAGGTGATACCTAGATTTAAGAAGGGATCTAGAGCAAATCCAGGAAATTATAGACTTCTGTAGTCGGGAAGCTTTTAGATGGGTTAATAAGGGACAGAATACAAGAATATGTCTATTTGAACAGGATCATAGGTAGCAGTCAACATGGATTTATGAAGGAAAGGTCGTGTCAGACCAATCTAATTCGTTTTTATGAGGAGGTTAGTAGGAACTTGGATCAGGGCAACTCAGTGGATGTAGTCTTTTTAGATTTTTCAAAGGCATTTGATACAGTGCCACATGGAAGACTAGTGAGCAAACTAAGGGATACAGGAATTGCAGTAAATATCTGCTCATGGATCGAGAGCTGGCTAAAAGACAGGAAGCAAAGGGTTGCTGTAAATGGAACATACTCCGATTGGTCTAATGTGATAAGTGGGGTTCCTCAAGGTTCAGTATTAGGTCCTCTCCTTTTTAACATATTTATTAATGACATTGAAGTAGGACTCGAATGTAGTGTCTCCATTTTTGGTGATGACACTAAGTTGTGCAAGGTAATAAAATCAGATAATGATGTACTTTCCCTACAAAAGGATTTGCATAAATTAGAGAAATGGGCGGCTAAATGGCAGATGATATTTAATACAAATAAATGTAAGGTTATGCATTTGGGAAGGAACAATAGCCAAGCAATCTATAATCTTAATGGAGCAAATCTAGGGGTATCAGATATTGAAAGGGATTTGGGAGTACTAGTGGACAACCACCTAGGTAACAGTGCTCAAAGCCAAGCAGCGGCTGCAAAGGCAAATAAAATATTAGCATGTATTAGGAAGGGTATAGAAGCCAGGGAAGAAGATATAATTCTGCCACTATACAAATCTCTAGTACGCCCTCATTTGGAATATGGAGTACAATTTTGGGCACCACCTCATAAAAAAGACATTTTAGAGCTGGAAAAAGTACAGAGAAGGGCTACAAAACTAATAAGGGGAATGGAGGGGCTAAGTTATGAAGAAAGACTAACAAAATTAAACTTATTTTCGCTAGAAAAAAGGCGTCTAAGAGGAGATATGATTACGTTATATAAATACATCCAGGGTCAATATAAGGCTTTGTCAAGTTAACTTTTTGTAGCAAGAGATTTTCAACTGACAAGAGGACATCCTTTGAGGTTAGAGGAAAAAAGATTTCACCTTAAACAAAGAAAAGGGTTCTTCACAGTTAGGGTGGTTAAACTGTGGAATTCTCTACCAAAGGAGGTGGTGACAGCGAATTCGATAGACAACTTCAAAAAGGGGTTAGATATATTTTTGAATAAAGAGGGCATTCAAGGCTGTCCTAGATAACTAGCAAGGAATATTGATCCAGAGAGAAATTTGATCGCCAGTTTCTGGGGTCAGGAAGGAATTTTGCTTTTTTTCCCCCTTATAAGACAATTGGCAAAGTTTCAATGTTTTTTTTTTTTTCTGTTTGCCTTCCTCTGGATCAATTAACAATTAAAAATAATAATAAATAGTCCACATTAAAAAGATCAATAGAGATCTAAAAAGGTTGAACTTGATGGACTAACTCTTTATTCATCCTCCAATACTATACTATTAATAATTATTTAATCAATAATTTAATTAATAACTAATCCGCATATTGCAGATCAGAGGAGATCTTAACAGGTTGAACTTAATGGACTGAAAGTCTTTTTTCAACCTTAATTACTATGTAACTATGTAACTATGTAACTATGGGGGTCTGTATTAACCCCCATGAGTGCCAGGGTTAATTATAGGTTTATGGGGGTCTATATTGACCCCCATGAGTGACAGGGTTAATTATAGATTTATGGGGGTCTGTATTGACCCCCATGAGTGACAGGGTTAATTAAGTGCTTATGGTTGTCTGTATTGACCCCCATGAGTGACAGGGTTAATTAAGGGTTTATGGGGGTCTGTATTGACCCCATGAGTGCCAAGGTTATTTATTGGCTTATGGGGGTCTGTATTGAACCCCATGAGTGACAGGGTTAAATAATGTATTATGGGGGTCTGTATTGACCCCCATGAGTGACAGGGTTAATTAGGAGTTTATGGGTGTTTGTATTGACCCCCATGAGTGATGGGGTTAATTAAGTGCTTATGGGGGTCTGTATTGACCCCCATGAGTGACAGGGTAAATGAAGGGCTTAATTAAGTGCTTATGAGTTCTGTAATAGCCAAACCATTATATCTAATCTTTCAAGACTCACTCACTACAGGGTCTCTACCAGATGACTGGAGAAAAGCAGAGGTGATACCTAGATTTAAGAAGGGATCTAGAGCAAATCCAGGAAATTATAGACTTCTGTAGTCGGGAAGCTTTTAGATGGGTTAATAAGGGACAGAATACAAGAATATGTCTATTTGAACAGGATCATAGGTAGCAGTCAACATGGATTTATGAAGGAAAGGTCGTGTCAGACCAATCTAATTCGTTTTTATGAGGAGGTTAGTAGGAACTTGGATCAGGGCAACTCAGTGGATGTAGTCTTTTTAGATTTTTCAAAGGCATTTGATACAGTGCCACATGGAAGACTAGTGAGCAAACTAAGGGATACAGGAATTGCAGTAAATATCTGCTCATGGATCGAGAGCTGGCTAAAAGACAGGAAGCAAAGGGTTGCTGTAAATGGAACATACTCCGATTGGTCTAATGTGATAAGTGGGGTTCCTCAAGGTTCAGTATTAGGTCCTCTCCTTTTTAACATATTTATTAATGACATTGAAGTAGGACTCGAATGTAGTGTCTCCATTTTTGGTGATGACACTAAGTTGTGCAAGGTAATAAAATCAGATAATGATGTACTTTCCCTACAAAAGGATTTGCATAAATTAGAGAAATGGGCGGCTAAATGGCAGATGATATTTAATACAAATAAATGTAAGGTTATGCATTTGGGAAGGAACAATAGCCAAGCAATCTATAATCTTAATGGAGCAAATCTAGGGGTATCAGATATTGAAAGGGATTTGGGAGTACTAGTGGACAACCACCTAGGTAACAGTGCTCAAAGCCAAGCAGCGGCTGCAAAGGCAAATAAAATATTAGCATGTATTAGGAAGGGTATAGAAGCCAGGGAAGAAGATATAATTCTGCCACTATACAAATCTCTAGTACGCCCTCATTTGGAATATGGAGTACAATTTTGGGCACCACCTCATAAAAAAGACATTTTAGAGCTGGAAAAAGTACAGAGAAGGGCTACAAAACTAATAAGGGGAATGGAGGGGCTAAGTTATGAAGAAAGACTAACAAAATTAAACTTATTTTCGCTAGAAAAAAGGCGTCTAAGAGGAGATATGATTACGTTATATAAATACATCCAGGGTCAATATAAGGCTTTGTCAAGTTAACTTTTTGTAGCAAGAGATTTTCAACTGACAAGAGGACATCCTTTGAGGTTAGAGGAAAAAAGATTTCACCTTAAACAAAGAAAAGGGTTCTTCACAGTTAGGGTGGTTAAACTGTGGAATTCTCTACCAAAGGAGGTGGTGACAGCGAATTCGATAGACAACTTCAAAAAGGGGTTAGATATATTTTTGAATAAAGAGGGCATTCAAGGCTGTCCTAGATAACTAGCAAGGAATATTGATCCAGAGAGAAATTTGATCGCCAGTTTCTGGGGTCAGGAAGGAATTTTGCTTTTTTTCCCCCTTATAAGACAATTGGCAAAGTTTCAATGTTTTTTTTTTTTTCTGTTTGCCTTCCTCTGGATCAATTAACAATTAAAAATAATAATAAATAGTCCACATTAAAAAGATCAATAGAGATCTAAAAAGGTTGAACTTGATGGACTAACTCTTTATTCATCCTCCAATACTATACTATTAATAATTATTTAATCAATAATTTAATTAATAACTAATCCGCATATTGCAGATCAGAGGAGATCTTAACAGGTTGAACTTAATGGACTGAAAGTCTTTTTTCAACCTTAATTACTATGTAACTATGTAACTATGTAACTATGGGGGTCTGTATTAACCCCCATGAGTGCCAGGGTTAATTATAGGTTTATGGGGGTCTATATTGACCCCCATGAGTGACAGGGTTAATTATAGATTTATGGGGGTCTGTATTGACCCCCATGAGTGACAGGGTTAATTAAGTGCTTATGGTTGTCTGTATTGACCCCCATGAGTGACAGGGTTAATTAAGGGTTTATGGGGGTCTGTATTGACCCCATGAGTGCCAAGGTTATTTATTGGCTTATGGGGGTCTGTATTGAACCCCATGAGTGACAGGGTTAAATAATGTATTATGGGGGTCTGTATTGACCCCCATGAGTGACAGGGTTAATTAGGAGTTTATGGGTGTTTGTATTGACCCCCATGAGTGATGGGGTTAATTAAGTGCTTATGGGGGTCTGTATTGACCCCCATGAGTGACAGGGTAAATGAAGGGCTTAATTAAGTGCTTATGAGTTCTGTAATAGCCAAACCATTATATCTAATCTTTCAAGACTCACTCACTACAGGGTCTCTACCAGATGACTGGAGAAAAGCAGAGGTGATACCTAGATTTAAGAAGGGATCTAGAGCAAATCCAGGAAATTATAGACTTCTGTAGTCGGGAAGCTTTTAGATGGGTTAATAAGGGACAGAATACAAGAATATGTCTATTTGAACAGGATCATAGGTAGCAGTCAACATGGATTTATGAAGGAAAGGTCGTGTCAGACCAATCTAATTCGTTTTTATGAGGAGGTTAGTAGGAACTTGGATCAGGGCAACTCAGTGGATGTAGTCTTTTTAGATTTTTCAAAGGCATTTGATACAGTGCCACATGGAAGACTAGTGAGCAAACTAAGGGATACAGGAATTGCAGTAAATATCTGCTCATGGATCGAGAGCTGGCTAAAAGACAGGAAGCAAAGGGTTGCTGTAAATGGAACATACTCCGATTGGTCTAATGTGATAAGTGGGGTTCCTCAAGGTTCAGTATTAGGTCCTCTCCTTTTTAACATATTTATTAATGACATTGAAGTAGGACTCGAATGTAGTGTCTCCATTTTTGGTGATGACACTAAGTTGTGCAAGGTAATAAAATCAGATAATTATGTACTTTCCCTACAAAAGAATTTGCATAAATTAGAGAAATGGGCGGCTAAATGGCAGATGATATTTAATACAAATAAATGTAAGGTTATGCATTTGGGAAGGAACAATAGCCAAGCAATCTATAATCTTAATGGAGCAAATCTAGGGGTATCAGATATTGAAAGGGATTTGGGAGTACTAGTGGACAACCACCTAGGTAACAGTGCTCAAAGCCAAGCAGCGGCTGCAAAGGCAAATAAAATATTAGCATGTATTAGGAAGGGTATAGAAGCCAGGGAAGAAGATATAATTCTGCCACTATACAAATCTCTAGTACGCCCTCATTTGGAATATGGAGTACAATTTTGGGCACCACCTCATAAAAAAGACATTTTAGAGCTGGAAAAAGTACAGAGAAGGGCTACAAAACTAATAAGGGGAATGGAGGGGCTAAGTTATGAAGAAAGACTAACAAAATTAAACTTATTTTCGCTAGAAAAAAGGCGTCTAAGAGGAGATATGATTACGTTATATAAATACATCCAGGGTCAATATAAGGCTTTGTCAAGTTAACTTTTTGTAGCAAGAGATTTTCAACTGACAAGAGGACATCCTTTGAGGTTAGAGGAAAAAAGATTTCACCTTAAACAAAGAAAAGGGTTCTTCACAGTTAGGGTGGTTAAACTGTGGAATTCTCTACCAAAGGAGGTGGTGACAGCGAATTCGATAGACAACTTCAAAAAGGGGTTAGATATATTTTTGAATAAAGAGGGCATTCAAGGCTGTCCTAGATAACTAGCAAGGAATATTGATCCAGAGAGAAATTTGATCGCCAGTTTCTGGGGTCAGGAAGGAATTTTGCTTTTTTTCCCCCTTATAAGACAATTGGCAAAGTTTCAATGGTTTTTTTTTTTCTGTTTGCCTTCCTCTGGATCAATTAACAATTAAAAATAATAATAAATAGTCCACATTAAAAAGATCAATAGAGATCTAAAAAGGTTGAACTTGATGGACTAACTCTTTATTCATCCTCCAATACTATACTATTAATAATTATTTAATCAATAATTTAATTAATAACTAATCCGCATATTGCAGATCAGAGGAGATCTTAACAGGTTGAACTTAATGGACTGAAAGTCTTTTTTCAACCTTAATTACTATGTAACTATGTAACTATGTAACTATGGGGGTCTGTATTAACCCCCATGAGTGCCAGGGTTAATTATAGGTTTACGGGGGTCTGTATTGACCCCCATGAGTGACAGGGTTAATTAGGGATTTATGGGGTCTGTATTGACCCCCATGAGTGACAGGGTTAATTAAGTGCTTATGGTTGTCTATACTGACCCCCATGCATAACAGGATTATGTAATTGCTTATGGGGGTCTGTATTGACCCCATGAGTGCCAAGGTTATTTATTGGCTTATGGGGGTCTGTATTGAACCCCATGAGTGACAGGGTTAAATAATGTATTATGGGGGTCTGTATTGACCCCCATGAGTGACAGGGTTAATTAGGAGTTTATGGGTGTTTGTATTGACCCCCATGAGTGATGGGGTTAATTAAGTGCTTATGGGGGTCTGTATTGACCCCCATGAGTGACAGGGTAAATGAAGGGCTTATGGGGGTCGGTATTGACCCCCATGAGTGACAGGGTTAATTAAGGGCTTATGGGGGTCTGTATTGACCCCCATGAGTGACAGGGTTAATTAAGGGTTTATGGGGGTCTTGATTGACCCCCATGAGTGACAAGGTTTTATAGGGGTTGATGGGGCTCTGTATAGAGCCCCATGACTAATAGGGTTAATTTTTTTGTTTTTATTAAGGGTCCTTTAAGGACCTTTACGGTCCTTTAAGGACCCGTAAGGCAGGAATTTTGAATTTTCATTGCAGCGGGGGACCCCCACTGCGAGGTTTATTGTGGGGTTAATGCGGGTTTCCGAGGTTATTTTGGATCTCTTCAAGGGTTAATTAAGGGTTTATGGGGGTCTGGATTGACCCCCATGAGTGACAGGGTTATTTAGGGGTTGATGGGGCTCTGTAAAGATCCCCATGAGTGATAGGGTTAATTTTTTTTTATTACGTTCCTTTAAGGACCTTCACGGTCCTTTAAGGACTTGTAAGGCCGGAAATTAGAATTTTGATTGCAGCGAGGGTCCCCGATCGCGTGCGATCGGGGACCCCCACTGCGAGGGTTAATGTGTGGTTAATGCAGGTTTCCGAGCTAATCTCAGATCCCTCCTTGGGTAAGTTGTACGTGGCTGGGGGCGGTCCGGGGTCGTGGAGCCTCGTTTTCATTTTTTTCGTCAGCCATTTTTTTCCTAGCTTAGCCGTTTTTCTAGTGCCGAAACGATGGAATTTGGGGTTAAATTCAAGTTTAACCTCACTTCCAGATATCCTGGCTGTTCCCCCGTACCGTGGGTGAGTGTTTTTTTTTTTTTCATTATTGTTTTTTTTTGTGTGTTTTTAGTGTTTTTGTGCTTGCGCGGTACGGGGGGTTAGTGCAGTGTTTTGCGAGACACAGGGGAGGGAGAGGAGAAGGAGAGGGCTAAGTGCTGCGAGTTAACGGTTGTGTGGGGTGGTTTGGGGCGCCATAAGACTAAGTGCTGCAAGTTTAGAGGTGTGTGGGGTTGTGTTGTTTGCAACTCATGCGCCTTAAAGCCTCCACCTTCCGCAAATGCGGCCCCTCGCTTTGCGAGGGATGCAGTTCTTGCGAGCTTGCTTTGCGAGCTCGCAAAGCGTGACGATGTCTCGCAGTTTGACAACTATTATATGTGATATATATATGTGTGTGTATGTGTATGTATATATGTATGTATATGTTTATAAGGAATTAGATACAAAAGAGAAGATTGTTGTATTGAAGTAAATACACAACTTCATTGTTGTTCATCTGTATTTATATTGTTTTTCAATAAACATAATAAAAAATAAGCAAATGAGTGGATGGCAGAAATTGTACACGGAACGATTGAGCAAAGAATGTGATGTAACGTTAGAGAGGGTAGAAATGGGAAATGCAAAAGAAGGGCAAGATTATATGGGAACAATTAAGAAGATGAGCAATACAGAGAGGCTAGTGAGAAGAGAGCTTGGAAGGGTAGAATACTTTTGCATTTGTTGAGTTCCGGTTGTCCTAGAACATAGCTTTGTTAGTCTTTTAGTTTTCTAATTATAAAAGTCACTATTTTGACACTGTTGTTATGGGAAGTGATTCCTTCTCAGTTGCTATTTATCAAAAAGATTTTTAGTTTTATAATATTTTTTACATTTACTAGCATAAAATCTTGGAAGGGACATTGTTTTTATTCTTTTGGAATCATAAATATGGTATTTGATAATGTGTAACTGTGTTTTTTTTTTGTTTTTTTACAAAGTATTCTTTCTGCACTTTATGTTAGTTTGAATGAAGCTTAAACAGATTTTAAAACATTTTTAAAACCTACTCTTTTAAATGCATGAACAAACAGTTGTGTTCCATGTCCCTTAAGGAAGTGTACTATTTTGACTGCTTACACCAGTGGTGGTAAAGAAGTAGTCTTGGGTCACATACAGGCCTCAGGCACTTCCCATGCAGCCCCACGCTTGTTCTTTATAGTGGGAGAGCATGACTCTCTCTGTTTTTCTAAATCTAGCAAATAATACCCAATTGTACTCCTAAATACTTATCCTCATTATATATACCTCTATTACAAATTAAGTGATTTCCTACTGTAATTTTAAGATGTTGCTTTGGGTGAAGTAAAATGGTTTAAAACACTATGTTTAGTAGGTTTTAAAGCTCTTTAAGATCACTCTAACTTCCTGTTGGGTGTCAGTGTTCCTTTAAAACAGGGGTGGGCAAGTTCGGTCCTGGAAGGCCACACACCAGCTTGGATTTGAAGATATCCTTTCTGTGCACAGGTGACTTAATCTGGGTGACTGAAGAAGTGATGGCCTCACCTGTGCACAGCAGGGATATCATCAAATCCAGGCCTGTGTGTGGCCTTCCAGGACCAGGACTAGGAAATAAGGAAAAGGTTGTTAGAGGGAGAAAAGTAAGCACATCTATTTATACATGCATGAAATGCAGGTTCAGACATACATCTACATGTACATAGAGATATATAGTACAATATGCTCTCACAATGCTCACTCTAGGGGATTTTCTTTCAGTAACTTTATTAAACCAAAACACATACAATGCCTAAACGCAATCCTAAATTTATGTAATACATGAGATTTAGCAGCCAAGAATAAAGCCTCATGAAAAATGAACAGCAAATGCAGAAAATGTAATAGACAAATCTGTCCCAATTGGTCTTTGTCTATTATCCCGTCAGCATGATATTAAAATGATCTTCAACACAATAGGATATCTGGGGCTTATCTCAACCTGCTATCTAGTATTGAGGCAAAAAGTTATGAAGCTTTTAGTTTTATTTGCAAAAATGTATATATATTGCTTTAACTAAATTTCTACCTGGTAATTATACTGTTTTCTCTATATACACTAAAAAAAGGCTCAACCACAAACTTTACAGCTAGTACCACAGAGTCTACAGATACTGCCACCACCACAGAGTCTACAGATACTGCCAGTACTACAGAGTCTACAGATACTGCCACCATCACAGAGTCTACAGATACTGCCACCATCACAGAGTCTACAGATACTGCCAGTACCACAGAGTCTACAGATACTGCCACCACCACAGAGTCTACAGATACTGCCAGCACCACAGAGTCTACAGATACTGCCAGTACCACAGAGTCTACAGATACTGCCAGTACTACAGAGTCTACAGATACTGCCAGTACCACAGAGTCTACAGATACTGCCACCACCAGAGAGTCTACAGATACTGCCAGTACCACAGAGTCTACAGATACTGCCAGTACCACAGAATCTACAGACACTGCCACCACCACAAAGTCTACAGATACTGCCACTACCACAGAGTCTACAGATACGGCCAGAACCACCGAGTCTACAGATACTGCCACTACAGCAGAGTCTACAGATACTGCCACCACCACAGAGTCTACAGATACTGCCAGTACTACAGAGTCTACAGATACTGCCACCACCACAGAGTCTACAGATACTGCCAGTACCACAGAGTCTACAGATACTGCAACCACTACAGAGTCTACAGATACTGCCAGCACCACAGAGTCTACAGATACTGCCACCACCACAGAGTCTACAGATACTGCCAGCACCACAGAGTCTACAGATACTGCCAGTACCACAGAGTCTACAGATACTGCCAGTACTACAGAGTCTACAGATACGGCCAGTACCACAGAGTCTACAGATACTGCCAGTACTACAGAGTCTACAGATACTGCCAGCACCACAGAGTCTACAGATACTGCCAGTACCACAGAGTCTACAGATACTGCCAGTACTACAGAGTCTACAGATACTGCCACCACCACAGAGTCTACAGATACTGCCAGTACTACAGAGTCTACAGATACTGTCACCACCACAGAGTCTACAGATACTACCAGTACCACAGAGTCTACAGATACTGCAACCACCACAGAGTCTACAGATACTGCCAGTACCACAGAGTCTACAGATACTGCCACCACCACAGAGTCTACAGATACTGCCAGTACTACAGAGTCTACAGATACTGCCAGCACCACAGAGTCTACAGATACTGCCAGCACCACAGAGTCTACAGATACTGCCAGCACCACAGAGTCTACAGATACTGCCAGTACCACAGAATCTACAGATACTGCCAGTACTACAGAGTCTACAGATACTGCCACCACCACAGAGTCTACAGATACTGCCAGCACCACAGAGTCTACAGATACTGCCAGTACCACAGAGTCTACAGATACTGCCAGTACTACAGAGTCTACAGATACTGCCAGTACCACAGAGTCTAGAGATAGTGCCACCACCACAGAGTCTACAGATACTGCCAGTACCACAGAGTCTACAGATACTGCCACCACCACAGAGTCTACAGATACTGCCAGTACTACAGAGTCTACAGATACTGCCACCACCACAGAGTCTACAGATACTGCCAGTACCACAGAGTCTACAGATACTGCCACCACCACAGAGTCTACAGATACTGCCAGCACCACAGAGTCTACAGATACTGCCAGTACCACAGAGTCTACAGATACTGCCAGTACTACAGAGTCTACAGATACTGCCAGTACCACAGAGTCTACAGATACTGCCACCACCACAGAGTCTACAGATACTGCCAGTACCACAGAGTCTACAGACACTGCCACCACCACAGAGTCTACAGATACAGCCAGTACCACAGAGTCTACAGATACTGCCACCACCACAGAGTCTACAGATACTGCCAGTACCACAGAGTCTACAGATACTGCCACCACCACAGAGTCTACAGATACTGCCAGCACCACAGAGTCTACAGATACTGCCACCACCACAGGGTCTACAGATACTGCCAGTACCACAGAGTCTACAGATACTGCCAGTACTACAGAGTCTGCAGATACTGTCACCACCACAGAGTCTACAGATACTGACAGTACCACAGAGTCTACAGATACTGCCACCACCACAGAGTCTACAGATACTGCCAGCACCACGGAGTCTACAGATACTGCCAGTACCACAGAGTCTACAGATACTGCCAGTACTACAGAGTCTACAGATACTGCCAGTACTACAGAGTCTACATATACTGCCACCACCACAGAGTCTACAGATACTGCCAGTACCACAGAGTCTACAGATACTGCCACCACCACAGAGTCTACAAATACTGCCAGCACCACAGAGTCTACAGATACTGCCAGTACCACAGAGTCTACAGATACTGCCACCACCACAGAGTCTACAGATACTGCCAGTACCACAGAGTCTACAGATACTGCCACCACCACAGAGTCTACAGATACTGCCAGCACCACGGAGTCTACAGATACTGCCAGTACCACAGAGTCTACAGATACTGCCAGTACTACAGAGTCTACAGATACTGCCAGTACTACAGAGTCTACATATACTGCCACCACCACAGAGTCTACAGATACTGCCAGTACCACAGAGTCTACAGATACTGCCAGTACCACAGAGTCTACAGATACTGCCACCACCACAGAGTCTACAGATACTGCCAGTACCACAGAGTCTACAGATACTGCCACCACCACAGAGTCTACAGATACTGCCAGTACTACAGAGTCTACAGATACTGCCACCACCACAGAGTCTACAGATACTGCCAGTACCACAGAGTCTACAGATACTGCCACCACCATAGAGTCTACAGATACTGCCAGCACCACAGAGTCTACAGATACTGCCAGTACCACAGAGTCTACAGATACTGCCAGTACTACAGAGTCTACAGATACTGCCAGTACCACAGAGTCTACAGATACTGCCACCACCACAGAGTCTACAGATACTGCCAGTACCACAGAGTCTACAGACACTGCCACCACCACAGAGTCTACAGATACTGCCAGTACCACAGAGTCTACAGATACTGCCACCACCACAGAGTCTACAGATACTGCCAGTACCACAGAGTCTACAGATACTGCCACCACCACAGAGTCTACAGATACTGCCAGCACCACAGAGTCTACAGATACTGCCACCACCACAGGGTCTACAAATACTGCCAGTACCACAGAGTCTACAGATACTGCCACCACCACAGAGTCTACAGATACTGCCAGTACTACAGAGTCTACAGATACTGCCACCACCACAGAGTATACAGATACTGCCACCACCACAGAGTATACAGATACTGCCACCACCACAGAGTCTACAAATACTGCCAGCACCACAGAGTCTACAGATACTGCCAGTACCACAGAGTCTACAGATACTGCCACCACCACAGAGTCTACAGATACTGCCAGCACCACAGAGTCTACAGATACTGCCACCACCACAGGGTCTACAGATACTGCCAGTACCACAGAGTCTACAGATACTGCCAGTACTACAGAGTCTGCAGATACTGTCACCACCACAGAGTCTACAGATACTGACAGTACCACAGAGTCTACAGATACTGCCACCACCACAGAGTCTGCAGATACTGTCACCACCACAGAGTCTACAGATACTGCCAGTACCACAGAGTCTACAGATACTGCCACCACCACAGAGTCTACAGATACTGCCAGTACCACAGAGTCTACAGATACTGCCAGTACTACAGAGTCTACAGATACTGCCAGTACTACAGAGTCTACATATACTGCCACCACCACAAAGTCTACAGATACTGCCACCACCACAGAGTCTACAGATACTGCCAGTACCACAGAGTCTACAGATACTGCCAGTACCACAGAGTCTACAAATACTGCCACTACCACAGAGTCTACAGATACTGAGAGCACCACAGATTCTACAGATACTGCCAGCACCACAGAGTCTACAGATACTGCCAGTACCACAGAGTCTACAGATACTGCCACTACCACAGAGTCTACAAATACTGCCAGTACCACAGAGTCTACAGATACTGCCAGCACCACAGAGTCTACAGATTCTGCCAGCACCACAGAATCTACAAATACTGCCAGTACCACAGAGTCTACAGATACTGCCACTACCACGGAGTCTACAAATACTGCCAGCACCACAGAGTCTACAGATACTGCCAGCACCACAGAGTCTACAGATACTGCCAGTACCACAGAGTCTACAAATACTGCCACTACCACGGAGTCTACAAATACTGCCAGTACTACAGAGTCTACAGATACTGCCACCACCACGGAGTCTACAAATACTGCCAGTACCACAGAGTCTACAGATACTGCCAGCAACACAGAGTCTACAGATACTGCCAGTACCACAGAGTCTACAAATACTGCCACTACCACGGAGTCTACAAATACTGCCAGTACCACAGAGTCTACAGATACTGCCACTACTACAGAGTCTACAAATACTGCCAGTACCACAGAGTCTACAGGTACTGCCACTACTACAGAGTCTACAAATACTGCCAGTACCACAGAATCTACAGGTACTGCCACTACCACGGAGTCTACAAATACTGCCAGTACCACGGAGTCTACATCTACTGCCAGCACCACAGAGTCTACATATACTGCCAGTACCGCAGAGTCTACAGATACTGCCAGCAACACAGAGTCTACAGATACTGCCAGTACCGCAGAGTCTACAGATACTGCCAGTACCACAGAGTCTACAAATACTGCCAGTACCACAGAGTCTACAGATACTGCCAGTACCGCAGAGTCTACAGATACTTCAGACTTCACAGACTTTACTGCTACTGATGGTCACACAATTTCCACAGTTATATCTGGACGCACAGACTCCACAGTTATTATCGGCTCCACCACCATCAATCCACCAGCAGGTAAGAAACTCCTTGTTTTAATCCATTATCAATATGCTTATTCTGTCTACATGGATACATCTGATTCTAAAATGTTGATATATATATATATATATATATATATATATATATATATATATATATATATATATATATATATATAGCCCACTGTTCCTTTTCAGTGTATATATGTAAGTGCATTTATAAAATCAACGATAAAGCTGCACTCAACAGGAAGCAAGCCAGATAGCCTGAGGTTGTGAGGTTAAAAGCAACTACAGAGCCAGGAACCTCAGTCCAGAATGTTATTTAAGTTAGCTGTCAATAACTTTAGTCTTACTTCAGTGTCTCAGTAGTAGTGATGCCGGTATATTGTGTACAGTGTGCTGGCCTCTTCAACAGTCTTCATATCTTCCTCAGTATGTTCTTGTCTGCCATAACACATATCATCCCTATACCTCAATGCAGCTCATTTCAGTGCTGCAGCTCATTCTCATTGATATCTCTTTATCTAGGACTTGCCTGTGTCAATGGTTATTATGATGGCACAAAGTGTGTGTGCAAGAAAAACAGCTATGGGCGCCTGTGTGAATTCATTTTAAACCAAATATTTCAAGGTATGTTTGGAGTTCTTCTCTTTGTAAGAGTTTGCATAATACTGCTTTGTTTGTGCCCGCAAGTAATAATACCATATCAGATATCCTTGGACAATCCTCATTCCCAACTGTAGCAGTTAAAGGACCAGTGTAGTACATATACAAGAACAGCTCAAATGTATGTTTGCTGACGATAGACTATTAAAAACAGGATGCATTTTAAAATGAAAAAAATTAAAAAAATGTTCTTTCTGTTTCTCCTCTAGCAGAATTGTGTATCTCTTTCTACCAGTGTAGAAAGATTTCGGGGAAGATATCAGTGAAGTGGTCAGGTCTGCCTGTGTGCTGGACTATCATGGAGCTTAGATGTTTAATGAGCTGGCCCTGCCCTATGTCATCATTGGCTCCTCTCCTACTGCCTACACAGAAGTAACAGCTCTATTGTAACAAGCTTCAGCTGCCCTTTAGGCCGACCCAATGACAATGTGCATAAGACATCATATCCCCTCCCCCTGTAGCGAGCATGCTCAGTCTGAAGCAGAACCTACACTAGTCAGACTTTATTTTTAGTCTAGCACACACCAGAGCTGGCCACACCCCCTGTTAAACACAGGCAGAAGGATATATGCAGATCTACTTGAGGAGAAAATAGACTGTTTAAACCCTAAGAAAAAATGTTAACTTTTATTTCATTTAATTAAATAACTATTTATTTCATTTAAGCTACACACTGTTTTAATAGCCTATGCCCAGCAAATAAACATATGAGCCTTACTTGTAAATACACTACAATCGTCCTTTAAATAGCAGTTGGCATTGATGGATCAAGCAGATTTCCTGAAATGTTCTGTGTCACTTTAATTTGAATTTTTTAAAATAGTGACTTAAAAACGTTTTAACCCAAACAATACAGAATTTGGGAATTCTGTGACATCAACTTTATATGAAGTGATATTAGAGTTCCTTTGTTGATATGAGACAGGTAAGGTTTATAGTGATGACAGCAATATCCAGCTAGGTTCTGCTAATTATGTTTATCTAATCATAGATGAAGTCACTGCAAAGGTGGAAATCACTGTCAGAGTGACAGAAAACTTCACAGAGGAGCTAAATAAAACAGAGTCCCAGCAATACAAAGCATTTGTGGGGCGATTTGAGAAGCAGGTATGCACATCATCTATAGCATTGGTGATGGTCATCTTTCAGTGATGTCACTGGTTTGCTATAATATGGATTGTTATGTCATTTTCTATGATGACAATGATAATGATATCACACCCTTATTGATATAACTACTTTATGTAACGTATCCTGCAATCAGTATAATCAGTCTGATAACAGTAATGCAAATTGTATTAATATTATAATGATGAAATAGACTGACATTAGAGACAAAGCTGTTTTAATGAGAAGAGTTTTGATAAGATGCTACCATATCTCCTATTTAAGGAGGGTTTAAAAACCTACACTACATATGTAAATGCATTCATACATACCATTACACTGTACACATACTTATACCTCAGCATACACACAAATGCATATGTAAATGACCAATGACTGATATATCAAATAAAAAAAAATCTGAAATAGATAAAAAAGCCAAACTTCATAAAGTTTAGCCACTGAACAAACAAAAAACTATGAAAAGAAATGGCAAAATAAAACACAAATATTTACTTTTTTCTTTAAGCTAAGGGTTTTCTCGCTAGTAAGATGGTATCATAAAAGTTATCCTATGGAGCACTTAGCGAACAAGTTCCATAGAGAAATGTAAGTTTATAGAATAGTATATTAATTAGTGAGGCCTTACTTCACTAGTAATAATGTTTTAATTTGTGAGGTGAATATAGCTCATTTGCCATTATTCAATAGGAAGAGAGCTTTTTATCAAACCAGAAAACACTCTCATATTTGTATACTATCCAATAGAGACCGTCCACTAAAGTGTGAAGAGATCTCTCCAGCTAGAATATAATACTCACTAGAGAAAATATTGACAATATAGCCTTAATTGATGGACGGATGGGGGTTACATGGATATGTTAACACTTTCTTCTGAGTTTGTTTACACTGCATTTTGTATGCCATTGTTGGACATTTCATATTCCACAATAAGTGTTCTCTAAAATCAGCTGTCATCAGATATCTCACCAACATTGTGTGTCTGAGTCTGTCCTTGATGCAACATTCACATTTTGCAACTTTTATATCCATTTATTATTTACTGAAGGCTTCCATTTTGTTTTCTTGCCTGCTGTTGTCTGTTAATTTATGAGGTGGGTGAGTCCTTGTAATCCAACAAGCTTTCCATTAATGCTCTGGGAACACCGGTAGTTTCTGCCTTTTGACACTGCATATACAAACTTCCTATGTAATCAAAGTCTTCTCCCAGCTCAGGAAATTTTTAAACTCAAAGCAAAATACCAGATTACTCAGCAGCAAAAATGCATATAAAAAGTAATAAATTAGAGGTTGTATTATTTTTTATTTGCATTTTAAAAAACATGTTACACATTTTCAAGTTTCAAGTACTTCAAAAGAATAATTGTAAAAATATGATCACAGTGGTCCTTTATGGAACAGATAAAGCAAATCTAGAGAGACAATGATATATGTGTTCTTATTAATCATAAATTATTGAAATTATAACAGGTTAAGAAATGAGTAAGAGTATACTACCACATACCAATAACTTATTAAAACCAGAAAAAAAAACCCATCTAATTAAGGATCCAAATATCACTCCCTACACCACAATACCTCATCAAGCAGACGATATCTATGCCTGTCTGTGGGCAGACAATTTACATTTTTTTTTTTAATGGAGGGAATCTAGTACATCTACTGCTACCTGTAGTGCTTTCAATATTTTACCTATCATAAACTGTCAAACTGCCTTATACAGATCTATACTGCATTGACAGCATTAGGAAAATGGCACAGAGATTATAAACGTCTCAAGGATCTGCGGGAAGTTGTGCTGGAAGTAGAGGTGCAGGAATGATATATTATAATGTCCAAGCAGGGGAGGGTGTTGAAGATGCCTATGGTTGGGAGGTTGGTGTTGCCCTTTTTTCTGTATTTTCAAATGTCTAGTAGGTGGGTTAGTCTTTTGATGTTATATCACAAAGTCATTATCACTTTTTCTACAGATGAATTATTTTTATCGGAACATTCACAACAAGATTGGGGTCAGAGTAATAAGCATCAGGTGAGTACCCTTCCAGTATCACACACATCCCATTCAATAGCCACACAGAACATTTTGTGCCTCAGCTATATATGATACCCTCACAATCAATGTTTACCTCTGTCACTTCAATGACAGGAACACAGGTTAAGACATCTCATTATGTATTATTTACTCTCACACTTTTTCACATAATTCAAGAGTAATGGTAATGACCTTAAATACAAGACCATTTTTGGACCATTGCAGGGTAGGTGCCCCTGGGTATCTAGCATCTTAACCCCCTAAATTATGTCTCTCTCTTCTAGGAGGGGCAGTATTGTTGTGGGTCATGAATTACTTCTGAAAGTTAACTTTAATAAATACACAGAGGAATATGAAGAGGCTCTGAAAACAGTTAATGAAACTCTGAAAGGTGCAAATTGTACAAATCAAGATGATCAAGGTAAGTAAAATATATACTTTGACAGTTTTTAACTGCTATGATTTCCCATTATTTTTAGAAAAGAAGATTAACAAGAAATGATTATTATATTGCAATAAAAAATACAATCTTTAAATGCTCTTTAAATATTATTTGCTGTAACCACCAGTGTGAGACATACAGTATTTAGCTATTAGTTAAATTAGTCCAGAAGCTAAAATTATTAAGCAAGTAATAATTATTATTAAATAGTAAAATAAAACCATAGCTCACCCAAAAATAGAACATTATGAAAACGAAATCCTACAGACACAGTTTCAACACATACAGACATATTTACATACAGTATGTAACAAGGTGCATCCCGTCCATAGCCCTAGGTGGTGGTGCTAAGATGGTAGGAGTGGAGAAATAAGGCAGGAATAGCTGGGGTCATAGTTCCAAGGTTGGAGAAGCAGAAAAGGTTAGTATACAAAGCAAAAGTCAGGAAACAAACAAGAGAGTAGTCAAGGTGACAGAACTAGAGATCATGCATTGGGTATCTACACAAATAGTATCAACAGATAAAAGATTAATCAGGGTCTTAATAAGGTTCACAAGGTTGCTGGTTACAACATATAGCTACAACCATACAAGCTCATAACTGGTCATTGTGTTTGTTTACAGAAAACTTGTGGTTTGATGAATACTTTACAAAGATCCGCAGAACAGAGATAAATATTCCAGGTAACAGTGAATTGAAAGGCATATTTCCTACATGTATACGGGTTATCCTATAAACAATGGGCCTCATCCAATTGCAGGGCCTTAAATTATGGAGCCCATGCTTATGGTACCATCCAATTCGGCAAGATCACAAATTAGAGGCCAATAGTGAAAATCTGACACCATGGAGTCGTTAGTAGCAATCGCAGGTTTGAACCTAATCATTTAACACAGCCGTAACTCCTGAGTGAGAAATAGCCAGTGGAAACAGAGATCGTCATCATGATATCAATGTATTCCACCCTCCAAGCCTCTAGGACTTTGAAATCCAACCTCCAGTTTGCAAAGTCCTACAGGCATGGAGGTTGCATTTAAAAGTATTCTATATTGGCGATTTACGAGCTTGAGAATGTTGTGCTATGAATTCTAAGACCTAACATCACTTTCCTTTATTATAAAAGTACAGAATTGATTTATTATTAGCACTTGAAGTGCTCCTGATATGTCATTAAGCCCTTTGCAAGGCCTCCTTGGTACCCTTAACTTGTTGTTAGACTTTTGCCATTTGCAGCTTTGATGGAGTGGTTAGCGAGGGGGAATTGGAGCAATTGGATAGCGATTTGCGATTTTAGCGTTCGGAACTCTTGCGGCCATGAAAGATCAAAGGCTTGGAGGGGCATTAACTTGTGATGGAAACCATTGCAATGATTCGCAGGCCGGAGCCCGTAACTCGATCGGAGCCCACAAGAAGACTCCAATTGGATGGGAAATTAACATACAGCCTCCATTTACGGGGCCGGATCTCCCAAAGCCTCAATTGGATGATGCCCATTGTGTTTAGACAGCAGAGTTATCACATGGGACATATAAACCAAGATTTCACATTACCAAGAGTTCTGCAAAATAACACCTTTTAGTGGTATACTCAGCCTGGAGCAATTGGAGTACAAATTCTGTATGTAAAAATAAAAATAACTAAATAAAAACATAAACACAAATCGTAATTGGCTCTTTGCAGTCGGGAATCGTCTGTACTGAGCCATATTTTGCATTAGACATTTTTATTATCAGTAGACCAGATATATTTCTACACACACCATGTTGACTGTGAATATTGGTAGGAGTTGTGTCCATGTAATAACCTGTATACTTGCTCTGTAGGTCTGTGTTCAGAGGAGCCAACCATCCCTGCAGAAATGCAGCCTTACTTTTATGGTGTGAATGTCTCCAATTCTCTACTTTGTGTGACCAACTGCAGCTTTGAAAGCAATCACACCATGGACTGTAACAAAGGACATTGCTCAGTCACAAAGAAAGGACCACGTTGCTAGTAAGAATCCACATGTAACATTTTTAGTTCTGTCTACTAGCGCTCTACTTTTAACCGCACTCTTTCTATTTCTTTGTAGACTTTACAAATGGTCTCTTCAGTTTTTCCGTTTTATTCTGTCACTCTCACTGCTCTGTGACAACGTTTACCATAATGTTTAGTGTGCTCTCTCTCTCTCTCTCTCTCTATATATATATATATATATATATATATATATATATATATACAGTATATATATATATATATATATATATATATATATATATATAATATTTTTAACTCTATCTGGTCACCCGCTCATCTATACTTACATACTCTCCATTATAACCAAGAAAGAGAAAGAAGTACAACTGGGAGTAGACAATGATAAGTAGAGTGTAACAAATCCCACCCCACTCAGAGTAACCCTAGTAAGACCACAGATGTCATTTCTTATTTAATTCTGTCTATAGTCGTTTTGCCTCTGACATATGTTCCTGACTACTTTTTTTGCAAAATATATCTTCTTTTACAATATCTCTCTGCTCATTCTTGCTGTTCTTTCTCAATAATCAGCACCCTCTTTTTGTCTTTTTCTCCTTATTGTTTATTTATCATCTCACTTTTATTCATGAGATATTACCTTTAGTTCTGCATATAGACTCTCTGGTCATAGACTCACATTCTTGTCATTTCTGAAATACTATCTGTGCTCCTTCATTCTGCCTCTTTTCACTTAGACAAAAAAAATAGATATGACAAACTAACCGTAATAGGTTAGTTCTATGAACATGATAATCCACTCTGAAATATCCTGTAGTATATCAGTCTGGTCTCACTTACTAGAGTGACCCAGCCCCAAAATACCAGGCAATTCTACCCTGAACAGGAGAAACAGCAAACCCCAGACGTACGTTTTGGCCTTCATTGGGCTTTGTCAGTGAGGTGTAGCTGAACTTCCTAAGGCACAGTGAGCAAGAGGTCCACATCTGGAGTCTGAGGCCTAAGGGTGACACATCTCTCACCTTACTAAATGTAGTCCACTGTATTTCTCCTCAGTTATTCACTGCATCACTCTTCTAAATTGTATGTCTCCTTATTTATTCTCCCATTTCTCTCCTCACTATCTCTCCTCAGCTGTGAGATCTCAAACCAGTTCTGGTACACAGGAGACAGATGCCAGACGTCTATCAGTAAGCCTGGTGTATATGGTGGGGTGGCTGCCGGACTGGCTGTGCTGCTCATCATCATTATAACTCTGTCTGTCATCTCGTACAGACGTCGCAGAGGGCCACAGAAGGAGAGGTGAGTGCACAGGTGTCAAAAATAAAACACATGTATTAGTGTAACAAAGGACAGAAACCAAAATGTGACTATACAGGAGGATAAGAACTGACTAGTAATTTGTGACCATCTTCTTTATGATCTGTTACCAGAAGTAGAGTGCAAGCTGTGTGAGACAGGAATACACAGGATATGCAAAATACCATCAGTGGAAAGAGTACAATGCCATTTATAGAAAAAACAGATATATTAGTAGTACTGTTCTGGGCAATGCATTACTTTATAGAACTAAGGACATCTAAGTGGATTGGGAGTATTATGCGATTTGTGGAGCATGATGTCTTCAAGTGTCTACATCTGCTTTATACTTTCCATTGTATACCCATGAACCCACCTCCAAACACTAAATATAGTTGTTTATTTTATTATAACAACCTGACCTCAATTTGATACACTGGCTTTGTGCATCCTATGTATATTATTCTGGCTTCTGTCCCTTTCACCTCTCTCTCTAACCTCTTCTACTCTTTTTTCTTACACCTTTCTCTCTCCTCCTTTCCTTTGCCTCTGTATAACAATCTTTATTTCTTTCTATTTAACCCAGGTTAATTGACAAAGACCACCGCTGGTATGAGGACAACTGGGAAAATGATTACCAGCACAGTGGAAGCAACCAAAAATCAGCCAGTAACAATGGTGAGAGACCTGCACAGAATAGGTCACAGTTAATGCAGAAATTATTATTTACTTTATTTGTAACGTGCCAACATATTCCGTAGTGCAATACAGAGGTATGTTCAAGTCACAAACAATATTAACACAATGCGAAGGAAGGCCCTGTCTTAGAGCTTAAAATTAAATGTTTACAGTGCTTTCCCTAAAGAAGTGCATGTGTGAGAATGACTGTGAGCATAAGAGTGAGTGAGAGCATGTGAGTGAATATGAGTGCATGCATGATTGTGTACATATGTACAGGAAGCGTATGAGAGTGTGGCTGTATGATCGTGCTTGAGAGAAAGAGGGAGACAGACATTTGGGGAGACAGAGCCCCACCAACCATTCAGAGAGGTTCGTTTGTATGCAAACTCAAAAGCATTTCTTCTCTCTTCTTTGAAGTCACGTTAATATTGATTGTCCCACAGGTTGGATGTCCCATTTGCACTATCCCCACCCTGTTTGGCTTTTTTAACATGACAACCGAAAATACCGCTGCATTTTAGGTTTCCTTCCATCAGCAGACATAAGGCAGCAAAAAAAAATAGTCTCATCCACCGCAGCATAGTTGCATTTAATAGGCAATAAATTAAATGACGTTTAAGTAGTTTTAAACATTCCAAAACCGTTTTCCCATTATCATATGCAGTTCTTCAAAAGAATAGATTGTAAATATAATACTACAGTGGTTGTTTAATGGTATTAAAAAAAAAGATAATTTTTTAACACTGCAAAGAGCTTTATGTTAGCTGACAAAGTTTAAATTATGCTTTTCTAAATCATTGCACTAAAACAGCCTTTGCAAATATCAGTTTACTCTTACAGTTGCTCTTTGTCCTTCTACTTGCATTGGTTGCACTAGGTGAGCAAGGTTATCAGAGAGGTACCTTGACAATTGCAAAAGATCCTGCTGAGCGTAAATTTGAACACATTTTATTAACTTTTTGAAATCTTTGAAATCACTGATAATTTGGGAGTTCTCTTTAATTCCCATTGTGACACTGAAATGCAAAGCATTACCTTGTTAACTCTTCAATTTTCTCTATCTGTTCTAGGATCTCAGAGTCTTGGTAGCCAAAACTTTCAGCCTACACTGAGGAATGTGAATACAGATATGAAGGTGAGAGTGAGAAAGTGACCAAGTGGGGTGGAAAGTAAACTGGTAGTAAAAGAAGAGATAGAGAGGAGATCATGAAAAGTGAAAAAAAGAAAGACAAAGAGATGGGAGAAGCAGGATTGGGTTTAGATATCTGCATTCACTAGACAATCAATTCTTCAGGTGCCTCCCGCTTCGTGTGACACTTTTTAAATGTGAGGTCCCGGCTACAGTCGATGTTCAAAAATCGAACTCATGCCTAAATAGAGCTTATAAACCCGCCCTGAAGACTGAAATGAAAATCCTAGTCAGGTTGTCTTGCTCAGTGGAACAGAGAAACAATACAACACAAAGAGATACATAGAGATATAGTAGGTCAATTGAATATCCTCTCCTGTTAACTCTTTCTCGTTTCTTCTCTCAGATAAGTGTTCCCAGGCCACAGATTGTGCCTCAGTCTATGCAGTAGGAAGACATCACCCGAAGAGCCATGATATTATACTGGTCTGCCATTAACATTTGCCATGATTTTATTATGTTGCTGTGCAGATAGCAGCACAATGAAAATCAAAAAGGATATAATGAAACAACAATCATTCATTATTAAAAAAAAAGTATATAAAAATCTGACTAGAGATTTGTAATAATAGTTATACAGGACTAAGCCAATAAAATAATGTTAGATCATTTGAAAAGTGGTTTATCTGGTATTTTCTTTACCTTTTGCAAGACCAATGTAAATGGATGAAAGGAGATCTAAAGTAGGTTAGATATGATGGTGCCTTGGTCATGACATCACTCTTCCACACCAATCTATGTGATCATTATCACTACAGGATATCACAGCCCCAATAACAACACTGTGATGTGCTAGGCAAAATTGGACATGACCCGATATATATGAAAATCAGAGAAAAACAGGCTCTAGATCAAAAAGTGATATCATATTTAGAACTATGTAATTAATAAGAACAGTGCTGTATATATAAATATATTTAAGTAAATTATAGAAAGTTTTATGATTTTGTCTGAAATGGTAATATGGTTAATATTGTTAAAATAGTACATTATTTTTAAATAAAAAATGTTTCATGCTAGTCTGAATTCAGTATCTGATTTTCAAATTGCACAATACTTGTGAAGAGTCAAACATCATTTTCATATTTTTGAATGCTATATGGTTCATTGTAAAACATACAAAAAGGAACAATTAAAACTCCTTCCTCTTAGTGTATAGCTTATGTTTATAGTAATCACTCTTTAATTGGACTCTGATGCTCAGGAATTTATGAAGTGTGGTATACAGAGTATTTACCTCAACCTCAACTCAACAGTTTATAAAGTCGGAAAGTCTTATTTATTTCATTTTACAAAAAAGTATTATTAGCATTTAACAGAAAAAAATACCTGTGCAGAAAGCAGCAAATAATAACGAAAGCTAGAAAACATGAATTAAAAATACAGTTCACCTCATTAATTCCCACTGTTGTAACTTTCCACACTGGTTTCCTTAACCTGAGCAATACTGAAAGGAAGTGAAAGAGTTAAACTGGGATAACATTAATTAAGCCTTCACAAGACAGCACAATCAATTTTATCTCCTGTAAAATCTTACGCTGGCCTTTTTACCAAAAACGACAAGTTGAGCAAATAAGCAGGCTGCATAAGTGGGACATAGGTATTATGTGACTGGGGCATACATCCTGCTTTTGTGTCTAGATGATACTGGATATTTCATGTATATAATATATAGTTGCTGTTCTATCTAGTTCTTTCCAAATGCCCCCCCACTTAGGGTGTCATGAAATTAAATTATATATCTATCCAGTGTATGTCATGTCTGAAATTTCTAGTCCTCCTTACTCATTTTTTTCATGAAGACTGATCTTAATTTTCTCATTTTGTTTGCAAGACCAAATGAAGTCCAGCATTCTCTTCCACATACTTTGTGTCTCTGCTCCCATTGAGTTAAAGAGTTACAACTGTTGTTTTAAAACCAATTCTGTTTCTTGCTGTAGAATGTAAAATGGCACAATGTAAAATGGAAATAGGAACCAGAAAAAAGTAAGTTTGAATGTAAATGTGAACCTTTCTTGAAAACACTACTATTTTGTCTCTCAAACACTTTCTAGGCACTTCAACATGCAGTGATATAAATCATTCTTTAGTATTTCATCAAAAATACTCCCCATTGTACTGTTGTCAAATATATGTCATAATTTTGGTGTTAGAAGTAATGAGGTATCTGAAATTATATTTTCCCACTAAATACTAGCTTTTAATAATGGCCATTGTTAACAGTGCAGTTTCTTCATTCAGGTACCTTATAATGGATGATGTAAATTCAGGTGGAGGATACTGTCTATCACTGACCTAGTGATCTTAATCTCAGCTTCAAACTTCTGATTACCTTATGAAAATGACTGTCTAGATTGTCATCATTGTTAGATACTTTGTAATGTCAATCTTGCATTTTCCATATAAATATTCTGTATCCTGTTCAATAAAGAAAATCTTTCTTGGTCAGTACATACGTGTAGGACTATGTTCCTTTCTTTTACAATGAGATCCCATGCTTGATTTGTGTCTGGTTTGCTAAAGGCGACACAAGTCTATTGTCTAACTGCTGGAATCCTTGCAGTGCCAGTCCAGTTGAAGCATGTTCCATTGCAATCATAAAGTGGTTCATACTGGTACTCACAATGTCTGAGTTAAGAAAATAAAGCTTCAAATATATTATGTACTTTATACAAATTTCAATTTTCCATAGTTTATAGAACAGTAAATGTATACATCTGTAATGATGCTTGAAATAATTGGAGATTGTGGGTACTAGAATCGATGACATAGGGTTTTAAAATAGGGTTTTAAGTAGGGGCATATGGTTAAAATAGGGTTCTAATAGTTAGGAGGGTACCTGGCGTAGGTGGAGAACAGTTAAGCAGGCTAGATATCTCCTGACTGTAACAGAGGAACAAGAATCAAGTAGGAACTGTGGAAAAATCCAAGGGAACTAGGAAATGACAACTAACACAGCAGTCATGGTTTGATGGATGGAATCTGCCTTGGTCTTGAGAAAGCCTGTAAAATCCTGAAAAGGGTTAGGAGAGCAAGTAAGGCTTGAAGTTTGTGTTCTGAGGAGAGAAACAAAAATAGAATAGAGGAGACATGAGTTAGATTTTAGCTTTTTAATAAGAGAGGAAGAATCTGTTTGTTTTGGTTTTGTAAAGATCCAGGTTAACAGCCTTATTAAATTGTGATTCGGCCAATTGAATATATAAGCACATAGCCTATTTTTTTTACAGAAGTTTTTAGTTAGTGAAGACCTTGCTTTTGGATAGAAGTTCACTAACTTAAAACTTCTGTAAAAAAAATATGCTATGTGCTTAAATAGAGCCCTATTCAATTGGCCTAATCACAATTCAATAAGGCTGTATAGCAGGATGGAAGTTAGTGAGATTTGTGTCCTATGTATTCCAAGGAGCTTGTACGGGAGCGCAGCTTGCATGTGGATGTGTCTAGCAAAGTCCCCCAGTGTTTAAAAAAACAGATCAAAGAAACTCATTGTTTACTGCCTGATTACTGTCTTTCAATAAACCCTCAGGGCCTCATTCAATTGCGATTTGGCCAATTGAATAGGGCTCTAAATAAGCACATAGCATATATTTTTTTTAAAGTTTTTAGTTAGTGAAGACCTTGCTTTTGGATAGATGTTTACTAACTTAAATCTTCTTTAAAATATGTTATGTTCCTATTTAGAGCCCTATTCAATTGGCCAAATTGCAATTGAATGAGGGCCTAAGTGTATAATAGTTGTAACACTTGCTGTTCAATTAAAAAATTGTAGTTTGTGAATTTAGAATTTATAACTACAAAATATTTTTCAAAGTGTCTGAGCTTATAACACCCTTAGGCTCAGGGTTAGCACAAAACCTGCATATACCCAATTCTATGAAAAGCAATATATGTATTCTGGTGTGTCCATTCAATCAGACATTCTCTAAACTTCACATACACTTTGTACTGCATTGAGTGCAATTTCCTAGCTTTCATGTACCATTAAGTATGTGTCTTATATTAAGTCTTTGGAAAGATATAAAGGCAGATAAAATGGCCCATCTAATCAAATCATCTGATCATTTGCTGTCATTAAACGTGAGATCCTCTCAAACTGGGTTACAATATCTTTCAAGTTATGATTTTCTAAAGTTAAAACTAGCATAAAAATGATCAGGCTTTTGCTTCTCTTGCTTTGTTTTAAGTTATTTCAAGTATAATTTTATTACACTGTGGAATGGTTCATATGAGTTAATGTATGTGCCTGCGGCGATTCATATTTTAGAAAGTATTTTTATATCACATTTATGCCATGTGTACCATGTTATACCTAGTTAAAATGTGACCTCAGGAAAGTATATACAGGACAAATGTCATAATCACTGTGAATGACTGTACCCACACCCAGATTTACACACCTATAAAGATATTGCGGGATTATGTGTCCAAATCGTTGGATATAAAAACGTTGGAATGTGTTATATTTGTTAAAAGTAGATTTAAATATATAAATATATCTCAAAATAGACTGGTTACCAGTGTAGTAAATCACTTAAGCACATTTCACATTAGTGCTTTTTATAGAGTTTATGAGTGTGCAGAGTGTATAACGCAGAATGAAACTATAGTAAATATTTGTGTGCAGTTAAACTTTTCTAAAACACATTGAGCTATTTTAGTTACAGAATATATATTGATTCTGACTTGAAAAAGAGAGGTGTTGCTCTTGAAAGTTTGGGTCATAAATTAATAGACAAAAGAATATGCTTCAGCACCCACTTGAAGAATATCAGCCTTTCAGTTTATTCCAGTGACAACATCCAGAAATAAGAAGGGCTATGTTATGGATTGTTCCTCAACACTTTGACAAGCCTTCTCGACAAAGGGTTGAGGAACAAATAAAAATGTAGCTCCTCTTCCTTCTGGATGCTGGCACTGGAATTAATGAAATTTTGATATTCTTCAAGTGAGGGCTACAACAAATTCTTTTATCTATTTACTGCATACATAATTACACAAATGCGGGAATACATAGCCGTGAATGTCCAGTATTGCTTTAAACTTTATAAGGGGAGGTCGAACCATTATAAATCTTGTCACTCTAATAAAATGATTGTCCAATAGAGATGTCGCGAATAGTTCGCCGGCGGACTGTTCCCGGCGAACATAGCATGTTCGCGTTCGCGGCGAACTGCGAACATATGCGATATTCGACCCGCCCCCAATACTTTATCATTGAGCAAACTTTGACCCTGCATGTCACAGTCAGCAGACACATTCCAGCCAATCGGCAGCATACACTCACTTCCACACCCTTCTACCTCATGGACAGCAGTCATTTTGGAATCATAACTAACTTGCAGTCTTACTGAGAGGAGGTAGAGTGTAGGTGATACTGCATCAATAGGGAAAACCATAGCTAGGCAAGTTTATTCAGTGTCCAGTGCAGTGCTGAAGGACTCTTGTGCATTATTATTATTATTATTACTACTATATAATGTGTAGATGTACCAGCTGGGCATGCATTATTATTATTATTATTATTATTATTATATAATGTGTAGATGTAAAATACTACTACTAATAATAATAATAATGCACAAGAGCATGCCCAGCCGGTACATCTACACATTATATAGTAATAATAATAATAATAATAATGTAGAAGAGCATGCCCAGCCGGTACATCTACACATTATATACTACTAATAATAAGAATAATAACAATAATAATAATAATGCTCAAGAGCATGCCCAGCCGGTACATCTACACATTATATAGTAATAATAATAATAATAATAATAATAATAATATAGAAGAGCATGCCCAGCCGGTACATCTACACATTATATAGTAATAATAATAATAATAATAATGCACAAGAGCATGCCCAGCCGGTACATCTACACATTATATAGTAATAATAATAAGAATAATAATAAAGCAGAAGACCTCCCCTGTGTCTCCCCCCCCACTCCCTCCCATTTGTTTTTTTCCCCCCCTCTCCCCTGTGTCTCCCCCCCACTCCCTCCCATGTGTCTCTCTCCCCCCCTCTCCCCTGTGTCTCTCCCACCCTTGCCTGTGTCTCTACCCCCTCTCCCTTCCCCAGTGTTTCTTTCCCCCATCTCCTGTGTCTTTTCCCCCTTCCCTCTTCCCTGTGTCACTCCCCCCTCCCCTGTGTCTCTACCCCCCTCTCCCTTCCCATGTTTCTTTCCCCCCTCCCCTGTGTCTTTCCCTCCTTCCCTCTCCCCTGTGTCTCTCCCCCCTCATCTGTGTCTCTTCCCCCTTCTCCCCTGTGTCTCTACCCCCTCCCCCTTGTGTCTCTACCCCCTCTCCCTTCCCCTGTGTTTCTTCCCCCCTCAACTGTGTCTTTACCCCCTTTCCTCTCCCCGTTGTCTCCTCACCACTCCCTCCCATTAGTCTCTTCCCCCCTCTCCCCTGTGTCTCTACCCCCACTCTCTCCTGTGTCTCTCCCCCCGCCCATGTGTCTCTTCCCCTCACCTCTCCCTTACCCTGTTTCTCTTCCCCCCTCTGCCCTGTGTCTTCCTCCCCCTCTCCACTGCGTCTTCCTCCCCCTCTCCCCTCTCCTGTGTCTTCCTCTCCCTCTCCCCTGTGTTTCTTCACCCCTCAACTGTGTCTTTACCCCCTTTCCTCTCCCCGGTGTCTCCTCACCACTCCCTCCCATTAGTCTCTTCCCCCCTCTCCCCTGTGTCTCTACCCCCCCACTCTCTCCTGTGTCTCTCCCCCCGCCCATGTGTCTCTTCCCCTCACCTCTCCCTTACCCTGTTTCTCTTCCCCCCTCTGCCCTGTGTCTTCCTCCCCCTCTCCACTGTGTCTTCCTCCCCCTCTCCCCTCTCCTGTGTCTTCCTCTCCCTCTCCCCTGTGTTTCCTCCCCCTCTCCCCTCCCCTGTTAGCTTCTATACGCATACATAAATACGATAAGAAATCTGGGGGGGGGGGGGGGGGTTACACCTTACCCTCCCCCCCACCCCCCCACCCCCGTTTCCAACACCCATGTGTACTGTATAATATTGTATTGCATTATGTTATATTATATCACTAGCGACTTGCCTGGCACAAATGACGGGGCAATAAAAATAAATAAAAAAGTTTGAAGCCATGGCAATGCTGTTTGCCACACAATGTGATGCTTTTTGTACTCTGAGGACCTTCGGCGCTCATTGTGAGCCTCTTCCCTCGTGTCCTTCATGTTTCGTGCTTTGCAACGATCAATCTTCGGCGCTCATCGCAAAGACAGATATATAAGTACAGTGTTAAATATATAATTTTTTTTGTGCAGTGTAAATTAAAAAATGTATTCAGGTCTCAGAGCATAATAAAGTGATTTAGATTTGTAACTGCTTTGAGAGTGCTATCGCTGGCAGCCAATGAGCAGTAATCCAGATATATAACTGCAGAGTAAAAAGTAAAACATTTTAGTGTAGTGTAAAGTCTACATTTTTATTTTCCATTACTAATTAATACTTATTAAATGAATGCACGATAATAACTATTGTGAATGAACAAATGTATTAGGAAGTGCGAAGCGTTAATGTATGTAAAGTAACCGCAGTGTAAAATATGCTATTAAACGTATTTTTTTTATATATATTTTTTTAATAATAATTAATTAATTAATTACTAAAATACTTTACCTATTTGTAATTAATATATCCAGTGATCAATAACCTGAAGAGCTAACTAAAAAAGATTTTCCTAAAAAGCCGTACGAGGTAAAGATACACTATTAACAAGGACGCTAAATCATCCACACCCGCACCCAACACTAACTTACACAATGCGGAAGTACCCAGCTACCCTAACGGCTACCACTCGCGCACGCAGCCTATTTACACTACACACTGCACACATTGCTGACACTTACACAGCAGCTCCACAGCACTGAAAACCTACATCGTATGCTGCAGGAACATGAAAACAGATTGTCAGCTCTTCAGCACAATGCTTCCTGCATATATTACTTACAAATAGGTAAAGTATATTAATTTAGTAATTATTTCATTAGCATACAAAAATACATATACACAAAAAAAACATTATCACATTAAACATAAAAGCCATTCACTGCGCGCCTCACAACGAGCGCCAACGCTGCTCATAGCACACAAAGCCTTGCAATAAGCGCAAAAAACACATCACCGCCGACCAAAGAATACCAGGAAAAGCGCCTATCAGGAAACAAATACAACCAACAGCCTCGCAATGAGCGCCGAAGGATATCCGACAGCCAACAAAATGAATGTCTCGTCCAAACCATTACCTGCCTTACAATCTTATTGCCGCCATTTTTTGACGGGCAAGTCGCTAGTAAATATAGAAAGATCAAAATAATAAAAGTATCAGGAAATGCAACACAAAGATGCACGCGTGTCTGAATAATACGACAAATACGGATTTTTGTCATAAATTATATGATCGCAGTATTGGGTCATAAACCCTAAACACTGGAATCTGTTACATACAATTTACTGATGATGTCATTAATGGGCTTCAAGGGGGGGGGGGTCTCTTTTCATACTTTTTGAGCGGTGCAAATCCAACATACGCAGAGCGGAAAACGCCACATCTGTGGGACACACACAAAGGGGTTCACTTTGGGAGAAAAAAACAAACAAATATGAAATATTTAATAATCATATTTTGAGGTTACCAACAGATAAGGAAACGAAACTGAGGTTATTATATCTAATAGTAGCAAGCCTGGGAGTACTGGGAGTAATAATACTGCAGCAGGAGGTCAGGACTAATGTCACCTATAGACCCCCAGACAGATAAAGGTCAGTACTAATGTCCCTCTATAGACCCCCAGTCAGATAAAGGTCAGTACTAATGTCACCTATAGACCCCCAGTCATATAAAGGTCAGTACTAATGTCACTCTATAGACACCCAGTCAGATAAAGGTCAGTACTAATGTCCCTCTATAGACACCCAGTCAGATAAAGGTCATTACTAATGTCCCTCTTTAGACACCCAGTCAGATAAAGGTCAGTACTAATGTCCCTCTATAGACCCCCAGTCAGATAAAGGTCAGTACTAATGTCCCTCTATAGACACCCAGTCAGATAAAGGTCAGTACTAATGTCCCTCTATAGACCCCCAGTCATATAAAGGTCAGTACTAATGTCACTCTATAGACCCCCAGTCAGATAAAGGTCATTACTAATGTCCCTCTATAGACACCCAGTCAGATAAAGGTCAGTACTAATGTCCCTCTATAGACCCCCAGTCATATAAAGGTCAGTACTAATGTCACTCTATAGACCCCCAGTCAGATAAAGTTTTGAAATGTTTCTTGGATAGCATTGGGGCTAAAGGAGGTTTGGCCATCAGGTAGTCTAAAGATACCGTATATTATGTCCTCTCTTGGGGGGTAAAGACACTAATAATTCCTCCAATAAAATTCTGTTTTTTTATGTGGGCAAGGTCCCTGGTTAGCCCATTGAGTTATCTGTTAAAAAGAGTGGTGCAGAGACTGTGGGGGCTGTTAGCCTCCTTGTCCCCGTGTGGCCGTTTAGAATCCCTGCTGCTGCATGTTTCAGCTTTATTAAGGTGTAATTGTACAGCGTTTGACTCAAGTAGCTGCCTGTGCTGGGTCAGTTTGGCTTAATTGCTGGGCCCTTTTCCTGCCAAGATGGCGACCGTCAGTCCATGGGCCTCTATGTCCCCTTCACTACCTTTGTGCCCGCTTGTGTGCTTATTTGGGATGGCCCCCCTTTATATCTCCGACCCGTGGCCTTCTCAGGTCCCCCCCTCAATCTCTGAGTGTGGGTATGCAGGCTGGGGCGTTGAATCAGGCCTACCTTCTTCTCTGCTCGCTGCAAGATCAATAATACCTAATTTTTCAGGCATGTGTACATGCCTAATTTTTCTGGCCTCTGGTGCTGCACTGTGCCTTCAACAACCAAACCCAAAAAAAGGCACATAACAGGAATTAAACTGATAGGAGTAGTACTACTTAACACACCACTCATATCTGGTGTAACAGTAGTGTACATTTAAAACAAAAAACATTTTTTCTACTGTAATAGATTGCATAGCAGTTAGTTGTCTGCAAGCGTGTGTGTCAGACCTACAGCGTCTACTCTGCCAACTTCTGCAAGTGCACAGTGCCACTCATATCTGTTGTCACAGTAGCTTGGACGCATAGTACCAATCTGTCAAAACCGGTAATGATGAATGAGGTCTAGAGTAGCATGGTTCCCTTATCCTCTACAGGTTGAGACCTAATGTTTGGGTGTCTCCAGACCAACACATGAGTACAAGCAGCACACAAACTCAAAGCCGCCATTTTCCTCCTCGTCCAGCATCATCAGCCACATCAACCACTGCTGTCCTCCTTGCCTCCTCTCAACCATCCGCCACTGCGTCCATAGCCTTGAGCAGTTCCTGCTCATTTGCCCATAGTCAGGTGCCTGTAAAGGACATGTTTGAGCGTAAGAAGCTAATGTCTCAAAGTGCCCCAAAATTGAAGTGATACGACCAACAAAGCATCTTTTTCCATCTCCCGGTTCTAAAAATCCAGGCCTTATACACGCCCCCTGATATGTGCTGTAACAGGTTTTAAACTGATAAGAGTAGTGCTACTTAACACACCTTATAATAATGCAGAGAGAGGCAATGCAGTGAGAGGAGTCTGAAGAAGAGGAGTCAGAGGAGGAAGGTGGCTTTGAGGAGGTGGAAGACCAAACACAGCAGGCGTCCCAGGGGGCTTGTTGTCACCTTTCGGGGACCCTTGGTGTTGTACGTGGCTGGGTGGAGAAAGAGACCTTCAATGACATCAGTGAGGACATGGAACGGGACATGGCTGGCTTGGTATCCAACCTTTTGCAAATGGGGAGTTTGCGGTTGTGCAAATGGACTGTTTGCGGTTGTTTGCGGTGCGTTAAACGGGGAGTTTGGTCTGTCACTGTGAAGCGGGTGTAACCCTTACACAACCTGATCGATACAACATCATACCTGATGTTTTAAAGCACGTTATTCCAAACAATTTAGGAATGTTAGGTAATTTATGCCCTTTATGGCTTAAAACCAGACTCTGTATCAACTATGTAATTTTCCGTGGGAGTTTTGCCATGGATCCCCCTCTGGCATGCCACAGTCCAGTTTTAGACCCCTTGAAACAACTTTCCCATCACTATTGTGGCCAGAAAGAGTCCCTGTGGGTTTTAAAATTCGCCTGCCCATTGAAGTCTATGGCAGTTCGCCGATGTTCGCCGGTTCGCGGACATTTGCGGCGGTTCGCGTTCGCGGTTCGCGAACCGAAAATGTTATGTTCGCCACATCAATATTGTCCAATGAAAAAAGGTATCACTATATACTACAATTCTCTGATATATATAAATGTATATATATATATATATATATATATATATATATACAGTCAGGTCCATAAATATTGGGACATTGACACAATTCTAATCTTTTTGGCCCTATACACCACCACAATGTATTTGAAATGAAACGAACAAGATGTGCTTTAACTGCAGACTTTCAGCTTTAATTTGAGGGTGTTTACATCCAAATCATGTGAACGGTGTAGGAATTACAACAGTTTGTATATGTGCCTCCCACTTTTTAAGGGACCAAAAGTAATGGGACAATTGGCTGCTCAGCTGTTCCATGGCCAGGTGTGGGTTATTCCCTCATTATCCCATTTACAAAGAGCAGATACAAGGTCCAGAGTTCATTTCAAGTGTGCTATTTGCATTTGTTGCTGTTAACTCTCAATATGAGATCCAAAGAGCTGTCACTATCAGTGAAGCAAGCCATCATTAGGCTAAAAAAACAAAACAAACCCATCAGAGAGATAGCAAAAACATTAGGTGTGGCCAAATCAACTGTTTGGAACATCCTTAAAAAGAAAGAACGCACTGGTGAGCTCAGCAACACCAAAAGACCCGGAAGACCATGGAAAACAACTGTGGTAAGATGACCGAAGAATTCTTTCCCTGGTGAAGAAAACACCCTTCACAACAGTTGGCCAGATCAAGAACACTCTCCAGGAGGTAGGTGTATGTGTGTCAAAGTCAACAATCAAGATTAGACTTCACCAGAGTAAATACAGAGGGTTCACCACAAGATGTAAACCATTGGTGAGCCTCAAAAACAGGAAGGTCAGATTAGAGTTTGCCAAACAACATCTAAAAAAACATTCACAGTTCTGGAACAACATCCTATGGACAGAGACTAAGATCAACTTGTACCAGAGTGATGGGAAGAGAAGAGTATGGAGAAGGAAAGGAACTGCTCATGATCCAAAGCATACCACCTCATCAGTGAAGCATGGTGGTGGTAGTGCCATGGCATGGGCATGTATGGCTGCCAATGGAACTGGTTCTCTTGTATTTATTGATGATGTGACTGCTGACAAAAGCAGCAGGATGAATTCTGAAGTGTTTCGGGCAATATTATCTGCTCATATTCAGCCAAATGCTTCAGAACTCATTGGACGGCGCTGAACAGTGCAGATGGACATTGACCTGAAGCATACTGCAAAAGCAACCAAATATTGTTTTTAAGGGAAAGAAGTGGAATGTTATGCAATGGCCAAGTCAATCACCTGTCCTGAATCCGATTGAGCATGCATTTCACTTGCTGAATACAAAACTGAAGGGAAAATGCCCCAAGAACAAGCAGGAACTGAAGACAGTTGCAATAGAGGTCTGGCAGAGCATCACCAGGGATGAAACCCAGTGTCTGGTGATGTCTATGCGTTCCAGACTTCAGGCTGTAATTGACTGCAAAGGATTTGCAACCAAGTATTAAAAAGTGACAGTTTGATTTATGACTGTTAATCTGTCCCATTACTTTTGGTCCCTTAAAAAGTGGGAGGCACATATACAAACTGTTGTAATTCCTACATCGTTCACCTGATTTGGATGTAAATACCCTCAAATTAAAGCTGAAAGTCTGCAGGTAAAGCACATCTTGTTCGTTTAATTTCAAATCCATTGTGGTGGTGTATAGGGCCAAAAATATTAGTATTGTGTTGATGTCCCAATATTTATGGACCTGACTGTATATATATATATTTATTTATTTTTTTTTTTATTTTTTTTTTTTTTTCAGTCCTTCAATTGTGTTAGACTTTTGGTGACCATATATTCCAAAGCAGGCCAGGCACATTGTTATTGTTTCTGGTTGTGCTTATCAATATGGTTTTCTAGGCAAATTACTGGAGTGGTTGCCACTTCATTCTCCTGCTATAACCTGCCCATCTTGGATGACCCTCCATGGTATAGCTCAGAGTTTCATTGAAGTACATAAACCCCTTCACCAGAACAAGGTGGCGATCCAGAAGGGGATCTATGTTATTGTTTTATATTTGTAGTTATTGTTATTTGTTGTTGTTTAAACTCTGTGGACCGCGGCACACCAGGCACATCGATCAGCCACCGCCCCTCTAAGCTACATCAAGATCATTTTCATTGCTTCAGTGACTTCACATATACATCTCCGCCTCTGCGTCCCCTTCTTTGTGTGCCTTCAAGCTTTCCCAGCATCCAAGTCTTCTCTAGGGAATCCTGTCTTCTCATGGCATGTCAAAATACCTGAGCTTTAGCTTCATGATCAAACTTTCCAGTGAACAGTTTAGCATGATTTACTCTAGTATTGACTGATTGGATCTTCTTGAAGTCCAAGGGACTCTAGGCAGTTTTCTCCAAAACACAATTCAAAGGCATCATGTATACGTTATGGTCCAGTTCTCACATCCACTGGGAAAACCATAGTTCTGGGAATAACATAGTTCTAATTAAGTGGACTTTTGTTTATAGTGTAATATATTTACTTTTTAATAGCTTGCCCAGACTTGCCATTGCTGTCCTCCCCAGAAGCAAATGTCTTTTAATTTCAAGGCTGCAATCACCATCTGCAGAAGCCCAGGAAAATGACATCTATGACATCTGTCACTACCTACACTTCTTCCACATCTATTTGTCAGGAACTGAGATTGACATTTACCATAATCTTTTTTATTGTTGAGCAGCAGGCCAGCTTTTGTACCCTCTTCTTTCACCCTATGTTTAGTTCCTCCTCACTTTCAGCTATTATATTAGTATAATCTGTGTATCTGAGGTTGATGATAATTCTACCAGCAATTCTGATTCTTGTTTTGGAGTCATCCATTCGAGCCTGGCACATGATATCTCAAGCATATTAGTTAAATAAATAAGGTGACAACCTTGTTGCACTCCTTTCCCGATCTTGAACCATTCGGCTTCTTGGTCCACATACAGATTCCTCAAGAGGTGGATGAAATAATCTGGTTCTCCAATCTCTTTAACAACTTGCCACATTTTGCTGTGATCCACACAGTCAAGGCCTTTTGAGAGACTAACATACGTCCAGATCTAACATGTATTCTATTTAATTACTAGCGACTTGCCGTCAAAAATGACGGCAATAAAATGTAAAATGTAAGGCAGGTAATGCTGTTTGGTCCAGACATAAATTTTGTTGTTGTTTCGAGATCCTTCAGCGCTCATTGCGAATGTCTTTTGTGTTTATTATGAGAGTTTATTAATTTTTTCGTGTAAATTAAATAATAATAAATGAATAAATGAATATACTTTACCTATTTGGAAGTAATATATGCAGGAAGCATTGTGTTGAAGAGCTGACAATCTGTTTTGATGTTCCTGCAGCATACAATGTAGGTTTGCAGTGTTTTGGAGCTGAGGTGTAAGTGTCAGCAATGTGTGCATTGTGTAGTGTAAATATGCTGCGTGCGCGAGGAAAAGCTGTTAGGGTAGCTGTGTACTTCC
The DNA here is from genome assembly GCA_027410445.1 of Discoglossus pictus. Lineage (NCBI taxonomy): Eukaryota > Metazoa > Chordata > Amphibia > Anura > Alytidae > Discoglossus > Discoglossus pictus. The sequence goes on from CM050167.1 coordinate 146,264,141, forward strand.
GCATTGTGTAAGTTAGTGTTGTAAAATGTCGGTGAATGTGTGTGGTACGCGGCTGTGGATGATTTAGCGTCCTTGCTAAAAGTGTATCTTGTACCTCGTACGTCTTTTTTGAAAAGCCGTATGTGCTTGGTGGTGTTTTTCATCTTTAGGGTCCTGTAGCCTCGTTTTTGTTTTTTTCGTCTGGCATTTTTTCTCTCACTTAGGGAATTTTCGTGTGTCTAAACTCGTGATTTTGGACTTAAATTGAGGTGTAACTTCACTTGCAAAGGTCCTTGGTGCCCCCCTTGCTGTGGGTAAGCTTTTTATGTATTTTTTGTGTGTATTTATTGTTTTTTTAATGTTTTCAGGTATCATCAAGAAAATGGAGGCACTTCCCAACATAAGTGAGCAGAAACAGCATCACCTCACCCACATCAAGAAAATGGAGCCACTTCCCAGCATAAGAAAAGTGAGCCGAACCAGCATGATCTCACCCTCATCAAGATACGTAAGTAAAGTAACATTGGAAAAAAGTGTAAGTGGGTAAAGTCTGTTAGTGGGCAGGCCTTTATAAGGTCAACATGCAAAGGGAGGGGTTTACTATTGGGTAGAGTCAATGTAAAAGGGGAGAGGCAAGGTCTCTGAATTCAACCGTACCAACTTGAAAGTGCACCAGCTGCCACTGGTTATTGGGTATAACTTGTAAATAAATTAACATAAGATGCAGTTTATTTCCTAAGATACTGGTCTGATAGCTAGACCATTTTTGGTCTGGCAGTCCAGCGGTCGAGCAAGGCAGGCAATTTTAGCTATCCCCTGTCAAGAAAGGAAGGCGACTATGTTAATTGTGTCTGTATTGATTAGAGAAAAGTTTGAACTGGGATGAGATTATGGGAGAGAGATTTAGCTCAAGAGTGGTGTGAAGCCCTATGGTATGGGTGCCTTGTCATTGGTAAATGGCTGTACAAACCGTCTGTCTGTCAAGGAAACATATCAAAGTGGTACAGAGATGGTAGTTGGTGCCATGTGTGGTAGATAAAATGATAGATGGTTGGTTGTTAAAAGCTGGAACAGGTTATTGCCATCTTGGGAGGTAATAGCAGAAGTAGACAATAGAAACAGAGCACTGGAAAGAGACTTCTGGGTATGGGATAGATAAAACGTATACCCAAATGGACACTGTGTGATGAATATATACTTTAAGAGTAAGTGGCTGATTTCAGAATGTATTTTATTGTTAATTTATGACTTTATGTTTGGTGGTAATGTCTGTTTGATTTATGCTGTATACTATGGATTTGATTATTATGTTTGTATGAAATTAAAAAAAAGAAAAAGCTAATGTTAATTTCTTCTAAAAATAAGATGAATGGAAATGCAAGATTTTGTTGTACATGGCACGCTCATCTTGAGCAATATTTTGACTTCTAATTACCATCAGAAGTTAAGATGTTAAGGTAATATTGAACCTGGACTTTTGTGACATTTAGCAACTATTATATGAAGTTATCTTGCAACCGCTGTTTCTCTTTGCTGATGCAGTTTTCCATGTTTGGAATATGCAGCCATTATTTTTTCCCCTTAAAATATTACAATTTTGCACACTGGATGTTTGTCCTGTATTATCATTGTTAGTTGTCTCAAGTTGCACTAAAAACTCACATATCAAAGTGCCAATTTTTAGACTTTTATAGCTTACACATGCTTCTACTTGGCAATCTACTAAAGTGACTCACCTCTGAAGCAATTACAAATGCAGTCACAAAGTTAAACACAGTTTTCCATTTCTGGTAATTTGTCTCCACTTGATATGTGGTATGGAAAAAATAAGTATATATATATATATATATATATATATATATATATATAAAATCATTTATAATATGGTGGGCAAAAGAGCGATAGAAGCCCTCCACCGTACAGTAGTATAGTAAATAAATAGTACATTCCCAGAATGCAGTGTAATAACTGTTTTTTTTGTAACTCTGAGCTGGAAACAAGTTTTTTTAACTTATTTTAGACATTCAAATGTGAGCACAGATGTACTATTTATTTACTGTACTACTGTACGGTAGAGGGCTTCTATCGCTCTTTTGCCCACCATATTATAAATGATTGTTGTGGTGAACTACCTACTCATAATTTCCTCAACACAGGCTGAGATCCCGCTCAATGCTGATGATAGCCAGTAAGCTTGAAACAGCTGTACATGGATTGGATACTCAGCCTGTGTTTATTCCAACCTTGGCTTTGAATTAAAGCTATGTAATACAGCATGCATAAGCTTAAAGGAAGCCATGTTAGATAATGGCTATGGATTAAAGAGCAAGGCATTTGAGGCACATTTGCATGTCCCAGCTCAGCTTTCCAGAATGCAGTGTAGTAACTGTTTTTCTCCAAATGCTGAGCTGGAAGCAGGTTTTTAACTTGTTTTAGACATTCAAATGTGAACACAGATGTACTATTTGTACTATATATACACACCAGCTTATACCAGTTTATGGAATTCTGATAGTATTAGGAAGATGGATTGATTGTTTTCTAGGTCTCATGGGCCCTTCTTTATAACCATTGCTTACTTTTTAAAATGGCAAACAAATTAATTAACTATTGTATCAAATGCATATCTGAATATAAAAAAATAATCTACTACAATTTTGCTCTTCATTTTTGGTTAATGTTTATATTATTTAGCTTTACACTATATATATTGAACACTTTTATGATATATTTGAAATAGGTTAGCAGTATTTCAGTTTATCACTTTTTTGTACAAATATTTTTTTAGAGAAAGGTAGATTGGACTTTTAGAACATTGACAAATGTATTTTAACTATTTAAAAAAAAGAAATGTATTTTTATCATATGACTATTGCTTTGCAGACATCTGTGACATCTATATAAAACGTGACCTCAGGAAAGAATATGCTGCACAGACGTCAGTGTCACTGTAAATGACTGCACCCACACACAGATTTATGCCCTCATAAAGATACCATTAGATTTAGTGCTCTTAAACTCTGATAAAAATAGACTGCAACAAATTGTGTTTTCTAAATTGTGACTTAAACCTGTAAACACATTTCAAAATAGGTGAGGTGATATTTCAGTGAAGCATGCAAGGTCATTTTAAGCATTTTTATATATTTTATGACTGTGTGTATAGCACAGCATAGCAACTGAGTTCAAACATATGTATTTCTAAACATAAACACATTGTTTGTTTACACATTCAACAAAAACAAAAGATCTGTATTTTCTTGTATACTAAATTCATACATTATGTACATATAGAGAAATCCTGTGCATTTAATCTCAGAGCATGAGTAGGTTTCAGCCTAGGCCCAAGAAGCCCGGCCTAGGGAGCTCATTTTTAGAGGACAACAGCCTGTCTGAAGTTGCAGATGCAATGCCATGTAATATGAACAGAAATGTCTATGTACCGAGAATATTATGTCTATAAGTAGTGATGTCGCGAACCTAAAATTTTCGGTTCGCGAACCATGAATGCGAACCGCCGCAAATGTTCGCGAACCGGCGAACATCGGCGAACCGCCATAGACTTCAATGGGCAGGCGAATTTTAAAACCCACAGGGACTCTTTCTGGCCACAATAGTGATGGGAAAGTTGTTTCAACGGGACTAACACCTGGACTGTGGCATGCCGGAGGGGGAGCCATGGCAAAACTCCCATGGAAAATTACATAGTTGATGCAGAGTCTGGTTTTAAGCCATAAAGGGCATGCATTACCTAACATTCCTAAATTGTTTGGAATAACGTGCTTTAAAACATCAGGTATGATGTTGTATCGATCAGGTAGTGTAAGGGTTAGGCCCGCTTCACAGTGACAGACCAAACTCCCCGTTTAACGCACCGCAAACAACCGCAAACAGTCCATTTGCACAACCGCAAACTCCCCATTTGCACAAGGTTGGATACCAAGCTAGCCATGTCCCGTTCCATGTCCTCACTGATGTCATTGAAGGTCTCTTCCTCCACCCAGCCACCAAGGGTCCCCGAAAGGTGACAACAAGCCCCCTGGGACGCCTGCTGTGTTTGGTCTTCCACCTCCTCAAAGCCACCTTCCTCCTCTGACTCCTCTTCTTCAGACTCCTCTCACTGCATTTCCTCTCTCTGCATTATTATAAGGTGTGTTAAGTAGTACTACTCTTATCAGTTTAAAACCTGTTACAGCACATATCAGGGGGCGTGTATAAGGCCTACATTTTTAGAACCAGGAGATGGAAAAAGATGCTTTGTTGGTCGTATCACTTCAATTTTGGGGCACGGCACGTGCAGTCAAAGGTGCCACCAGATAGGAGTGACGTGTTTGTAAGTACTACTCTTATCAGTTTAATACTTGTTACGTTACCTATCAGGGGGCGTGTATAAGGCCTGGATTTTTAGAACCAGGAGATGGAAAAAGATGCTTTGTTGGTCGTATCACTTCAATTTTGGGGCACGGCACGTGCAGTCAAAGGTGCCACCAGATAGGAGTGACGTGTTTGTAAGTACTACTCTTATCAGTTTAATACTTGTTACGTTACCTATCAGGGGGCGTGTATAAGGCCTGGATTTTTAGAACCAGGAGATGGAAAAAGATGCTTTGTTGGTCGTATCACTTCAATTTTGGGGCACTTTGTGACATTAGCTTCTTACGCTCAAACATGTCCTTTACAGGCACCTGACTATGGGCAGATGAGCAGGAACTGCTCAAGGCGAGAGACGGAGTGGCGGATGGTTGAGAGGGGGCAAGGAGGACAGCAGTGGTTGATGTGGCTGATGATGCTGGACCAGGAGGAGGATGGCGGCTTTGAGTTTGTGTGCTGCTTGTACTCATGTGTTGGTCTGGAGTCACCCAAACATTAGGTCTCAACCTGTAGAGGATAAGGGAACCAGGCTACTCTAGACCTCATTCATCATTACAGGTTTTGACAGATCGGTACTATGCATCCAAGCTACTGTGACAACAGATATGAGTGGCACTGTGCACTTGCAGAAGTTGGTAGAGTAGACGCTGTAGGTCTGACATACACGCTTGCAGACAACTAACTGCTATGCAATCTATCACAGTAGAATTTTTTTTTTTTTTTTTAAATGTACACTACTGTTACACCAGATATGAGTGGTGTGTTAAGTAGTACTACTCCTATCAGTTTAATCCCTGTTATGTGCCTTTTTTGGGGGTTTGGTTGTTGAAGCCACAGTGCAGCACCAGAGGCCAGAAAAATTAGGCATGTACACATGCCTGAAATTAGGTATTGTTGATCTTGCAGCGAGCAGATAAGAAGGTAGGCCTGATTCAACGCCCCATCCCTGCATATCCACACTCAGAGATTGAGGGGGCGACCCTTACAAGGCCACGGGCCGGAGATATAAAGGGGGGCCATCCCAAATAAGCACACAAGCGGGGACAAAGGTAGTGAAGGGGACATAGAGGCCCATGGACTGACGGTCGCCATCTTGGCAGGAAAAGGGCCCAGCAATTAAGCCAAACTGACCCAGCACAGGCAGCTACTTGAGTCAAACGCTGTACAATTACACCTTAATAAAGCTGAAACATGCAGCAGCAGGGATTCTAAACGGCCACACAGGGACAAGGAGGCTAACAGCCCCCACAGTCTCTGCACCACTCTTTTTAACAGATAACCCAATGGGCTAACCAGGGACCTTGCCCACAAAAAAAAAAGCAGAATTTTATTGGAGGAATTATTAGTGTCTTTACCCCCCAAGAGAGGACATAATATACGGTATCTTTAGACTACCTGATGGCCAAACCTCCTTTAGCCCCAATGCTATCCAAGAAACATTTCAAAACTTCGATCAGACCATATATTCATCCCAATCCCGCTGCAGCGGATCTGACATAGAGTCCTTCCTACTACAGCAAGAAGTCCACAAAATACCTGTAACTCAATTGGACAGCTTGAACCTAGACATATCCCAAGAGGAAGTTAAATCTACAATCCAAGATCTTAAATTTGGCAAGTCCCCAAGGCCAGACGGTTTTACTCATCTGTACTATAAGAAATTTGAGCCCTTGCTTACCCCCGCACCTAACATCTTTGTTTAACGCTATACTAAATGGAAAACCTATGCCCCCTTAATTGAATCAGGCCTACCTCATAGTCTTTCCAAAAGAGGGTAGGGACCCGAATCTCAAACTGTATTACAAGGCAGCGCAGCTGGCTTTCATTCCTCTGGCGCATTCTCCAAAACACATCAGCCGCTCTGGGTATTTATGGAAAATGTAAGCATGTCCCCTTATACATGGGATACAGTAATATGGATTCCAGGCCTGTATACTTTTTTGAGAAACTTGAAAAACCCATTGATTAAGCACTCATTAAAAATATGGACGGAGATGAACTGGACACAAAAACTGGACACTCGGGTATCAGATCTTACCCCTATCGTACCCAATCCCCACTTTAAGATACATCTTTCGGAAAGCTCTCTCAGTTGGTGGAAGTCTCAGAACCTACTAAGGGTTGGTCCATGGTGGCATGACGACAAAATAATGACCTTTGAGTGGGTGAGAGATAGATATAATTTACCCCTGGCTGAACACTATAATTTTTGCAGGATACATCATTTTATATATACGATAAGTGGTAGGGGAACCCCCCAAAGAAACACCTGGCTACTCAAAAAATGTAGGGATTCCCCCTTTCAGCCTGGTATTATTAGCCTCATGTATGAACTATTTAATGAAAACTCATGGGCAAACAAACCAGACTATACCAAAGCCTGGGAGAGGGATTTGGGCAGATAGCACATGGGATAAAAGTTGGCAAGGCTTAAGTAGGGGATCTTTAAATTATAGTCTGCTTGAGACTTCAATAAAGGTCCTACACAGGACATATATTACTCCTTTTAAGCTAATAAATGGGATCCAAAACGGAGCAGCTCATGTTTTAGGAACAGTGGTAATGAGGCTACATTTATTCATGTCTGGTGGGAGTGTTCGGCAGTCATAAGACTATGGGAAGAAACATGCTTACTAGCTTCTAAAATGTTTAAGATTGACCTAATAAAATATTTTTTGAAAGAAAAAATACACATAGCTAGTAGTTGGAAAACCCCAAATTAAAACTTTCAGGAATTAATAAAAAAAATCAACTATTTACTGCTCAACGATTGATTTAACCATGTAGTCTTGGATAGAATCACCCAGTTCCAGACAATTTGGGATCCCTGGATAACATCCCCATTTAGTGCCCCCCTACTATAATAAAACATTTGTTAATGGTTGAAGCGACTTGGGGGGAAGGACCGGAGTGGGGGAGCCCTGGAGGAGACCCTTCAGCAGCAACTGGCGGCAAAATCATCCGAGGAAAGGAGAGGTCGCCTACTGAAGCCTGCCCTAGGGTAACCCAAGGGCGATAGAGCAGGTTAGATATTGTAAATAATAAGCTACTGCTGGAGTGATGATAGATAATAGGACTTTACTATTGTCTGTTTTACCATGTCTTAGGTTTCTCTTAAAAATTGCAATCACAGTAAAAAAAAAGAAAATGTATTAACCAAAAAAGTAAAAAAAAGAAGGCCTAGCCACCTAATTTTAACAAAATGTCTTCATTGTAAATATGTATTTTTGCACAACTGTTGTGTTATGCAAGACTGTTCAATATGCTTTCTTTTCCATTACATGCCGTACGCCTTCTGGCATAAAAATTGAAATTCAAAAATTAGATATTGTTGCAGCCGCTGCTGTTGCAGCGGACAGAAAAATTGACCTTTGTTCCCCAGGCAGAAAGTGCCATAAAACATTGCCTCTTCTTGAACCCTAGTTGGTGGCGGATAATTCACGCAAGTCATCCGGCATTCACAGATAACATACAGCAGCGTGTGGACCATTTATAGCCGAAGACAGCTCATCACATCAGGCCTGTTTCAGTCGAATGTATCGCCCAGTGTCAGTCCCTTCGGGAACCATCCCTCATTCATCTTTATAAAGGTGAGGCAATCTAGACTTTTTTGCCCTAGGCGACTTCTCTTCTCGGTGACAAAACCTCCTGCTGCACTGAAGGTCCTTTCTGACAGGACACTTGAAACGGGGCAGACCAGAAGTTCAATTGCAAATTGGGATAGCTCAGGCCACAGGTCTAGCCTGCATACCCAGTAGTCAAGGGGTTCATCGCTCCTCAGAGTGTTGATATCTGCAGTTAAGGTGAGGTAGTCTGCTACCTGTCGGTCAAGTCGTTCTCTGAGGGTGGATCCCGAAGGGCTGATGCGATGCGTAGGACTGAAAAAGGTCTGCATGTCCTCCATCAACAACACGTCTTTTAAACGTCCTGTCCTTGCCGGCGTGGTCGTGGGAGGTGGATTACTTTCACCTCTTCCCCTGTTATATTGCCCTTGTGCTGTGACATCACCCTTATATGCTGTGTAAAGCATACTTGTTAATTTGTTTTGGACCTGCTGCATCCTTTCTGACTTGCGGTAATTTGGTAACAAATCAGGCACTTTCTGCTTATACCGGGGGTCTAGTAGCGTGCACACCCAGTACAGGTCGTTCCCCTTCAGCCTTTTTATACGAGGGTCCTGCGATAGGCACGACAGCATGAAAGACCCCATTTGCACAAGGTTGGATGCCGAGATAGTCATGTCCCGTTCCTCGTCCTCAGTGATCTCGCTGAAGATATGTTCTTCCCCCCAGCCACGTACAACACCACGGGTACCAGATAGGTGACAACGAGCACCCTGGGATGCCTGTTGTGATTGGTCTTCCGCCTCCCCCACAAAGCCACATTCCTCCTCTGACTCCTCTTCCTCACAATCCTCGTCCAGCGTTGCCGCAGGTCCAGCAAGCGATGCTGATAAGGCTGTTTCTGGTGGTGATGGTGACCACAACTCTTCCTCGTCACGCTCATCTATGGCCTGATCTAGCACTCTTCGCAGGGCACGCTCCAGGAATAAAACAAATGGTATGATGTCGCTGATGGTGCCTTCGGTGCGACTGACAAGGTTTGTCACCTCCTCAAAAGGACGCATGAGGCTACAGGCATTGCGCATGAGCGTCCAGTAACGTGGCAAAAAAATCCCCAGCTCCGCAGAGGCTGTCCTAGCAGCCGGGTCATACAAATACTTGTTAATGGCTTTTTCTTGTTGGAGCAGGCGGTCGAACATTAGGAGTGTTGAATTCCAACGTGTGGGGCTGTCACAAATCAAGCGCCTCACTGGCATGTTGTTTCGCCGCTGGATATCTGAAAAGCGCGCCATGGTGGACAACTGGGAGCACACACAAACTACTCCCTGTCCACCCTCCACCAAAGACAGACTTGCCACCCCTGCAGAGACCCAATGCCTTCCCATCCAGAGGAAATCTAACAAATTCCTCTGGATATTGGTGACAAACTCGGGGGTCGGACTCAGACAAATCAGCCGGTGCCAGATCTGAGAAGCCACCAGCTGATTCACCACTAGAGTCCGCCCCCTAAGGGAAAGCATTTTTGCTAGACCCCTCCATCGTCCCAGACGAGAGAGGACACTGCCCTCTAACTCCCTCCAGTTGTCTGGGACGGAAGCGTCCGCAGCGGACAGGTAGACCCCCAGATATTTAATGACCTCTGCCTCCCACGTAATGTCACGAAACGTGGGAGGCAAAGAGTCTACCTGTGAATTACCCTCTAAAAGGCCTGTGCATTTGGACCAGTTGATCTGAGCGGAGGAGGCAGCTGAATATACCTCCTGGCACTGTTTTGCCAGCTCAAGATCAACTGGATCCTGGGCCACGAGGAGCACATCGTCAGCATAAGCTGAAAGGACAATCCGCATGTCTGGATCTTTTAGCACCAGCCCTGTGAGCCTTTTCCTCAGTAGGCAGAGGAAAGGCTCAATGGCCAGTGCATATAACTGTCCAGACAAGGGACATCCTTGACGCACCCCTTGTCCAAATACCAAAGGTGCTGTTAGGGACCAATTGATTTTAAGTAAACACTCTGCAGAGGCGTACAGCGTTCTTATAAAGCCCACAAACTGTGGGCCAAAGCCGTACGCTTGCAGAGTGGCTTTGAGGTAACCATGGTCCACCCTGTCAAACGCCTTCTCTTGATCTAAAGAGAGAAAGGCGAGTGACAGACCAGTCCTGCGAGAATAATGCAATAGATCCCGGACCAGAAAGATACTATCAAAGATAGTCCGGCCCGGGATCGCATAGGACTGGTCAGGGTGAACCAATTCTGCCAGCACAGACCCAAGTCTAAGCGAGATGGCTTTAGCTACAATCTTGTAGTCCGTGCTGAGCTGAGAGACCGGTCGCCAGTTCTTAATAAGCCGGAGATCCCCCTTTTTGGGCAGCAGGGCAAGTACTGCCCTGCGACAAGACAGGGGCATATCCCCGGTCTCCAGGGCTTCCCCAAGGACCAGATGGAAATCGGGTCCCAGAGTCTCCCAGAAAAATTGGAAAAACTCTACAGTCAGTCCGTCCAGTCCTGGAGACTTCTCACAGGACATGGCACGGAGGGCTTCAGAGAGCTCTTGAAAAGATAGTGGTATATCAAGCCGCTCTCTTACACCCTCACTGACTGTGGGGAGCCCCTCCCATAGCACCCTGCAGGCGTCTGGAGAAATGGGATCCGGAGAGTAAAGATCTTTATAAAAGTTCCGGGCTCTATCCCGGATACTCTCCGGATCTGTAAGGGGGGCACCGTCTTCATCTAGAAGACAGGTGATGTGCCTACTCTTACCCCCCTTTTTCTCCAGTGAGTAGAAGAGGCGCGAGCCGCGGTCTAGATCTTTGAGAAAACCTAAGCGGCTGCGCACGTATGCCCCCTTGGCCTGGTGTCGTTCCAGGTCACAGAGGACACCCTTCCTCTCTACATACTCGCTCTGCAGGGATTGGTCCCTACAAGTGAACAGCCTCTGCTCCAGATGGAGTACCTCCCCCCGGAGTGACTCCAACTCAGCTTCGGGCTGCCCACTCGCACCCTTGGTATATTCCTGACACAGAAGTCGCAAATGAACCTTGCCCACGTCCCACCACAGTTTTAACGTGGCAAAGTCCCCCTTGCAACCCCTCCAGTCCGTCCAAAACTCCCGGATCAATGTCACAAACCCCTGGTCCTTCAACAAAGCATTGTTGAAGTGCCAATAGGCGGCTCGTGGCGCTGTTGGCGTTAGCGCCACCGTCACTGACACACAGTTGTGGTCTGTGAACGGAGCCAGCCTAATGGCACAAGAACCGACTCGTGACATATAGTGATTAGATATATATAGTCTGTCGATCCGGGAGTGGGACACCAGACCGGCTCTCACCCTGACGCAGGTGAAACCGTCTGATGCCCCTGGGTTCTGCTCTCGCCAGATGACCTCCAGGGAGAAGCGGGCGATGATCTCCGCAGGGCTGACGCAGAAGGCGGGTACGGCTCTGGACTATTCCGGTCCAGAGCGTCGAGGGTGCAGTTGAAATCACCCCTGAGTACCAAACACTCATCTGCGTCAACCGTCTCCAAAAACTGGGACAGTCTGGCGAGGAACCTCACTCTCTCGGGCCCTCCACCAGGGGCATATATATTAACTAGGTTAATGATGCTACCCTGCTCTCGGATTCGGAGGTGGATTAGACGGCCAGGGATAACAGCTTTCACAAGCAGCAGCTCTGGCTGAAAAGACTCTGAGAACAGGGTCACCACTCCACATGACGCCGATGTGAAGTGGCTGAAGAAGACCCTGCCTCTCCACTCCAGTTGCCACGAGGCCTCAGCCTCTGGAGTGGTGTGAGTTTCCTGCAGGAAGCTCACAGAGTACCCTCCCTGATATAAATAGGAGAGTACCTGGAACCTGCAGAAACTGTCTTGACAGCCATTGTTATTTAGCGTGCTGATGTGCAAAGCCATTACTGCGTGTCAGGAATTGTGCCTTCCTCAGACCCTTGAGACTGCTGATAGGACACGCACATTTTATAGAATTTCCGGACGCGGAGATGCTCTGCAGTCCCAGAATTCTTGGCTCTAGTGCTGACCACTAGATATTGCTGGAGAGAGTGGAGAATAAACGACATATTCTTCCACCTTTCCAAGGCCAGTCGCACCTTCCTTTTCTTTTGTCCATGAAGGGTGCTCTCAAGGAATAGATCTATTTCCTTGACAGGGATAACCCACGCAGAATCTGATGTTCCTTCTAGTGGGTCACCCCTGGGCTCCTCTTGGCTGAGGGTTTTTACTCCATCCTCCCCGGCTGGAGTCAGTTTCCTCAGCTTTATTCTCAGGGACCCCCTCTTAGATGATACAGAAGGAGTCCCTTTAGCACCCTTCAAGGTAAATAATGGACCCTTGGATTGCTGCTGCACCCCTGTAGCTTCAGGAGTGCATTCAGGGGTAGCTGGCTGGACAGCAGTGGCTGGCATGGCTTCCTTAATGGAAGCCTAGGAGGCTTTATATGCCTCCTCTGCCAGTTCCACCGCTGCTTGCTCAGCTTGGATGGCACCGATGTTAGGGTCAGTGGACGGCTGCGGAGGGTAGACAGGCTCTCCCATGATGTTAACAGGAAAACCTGTTTTATCACCCTCACCCATTTCCACTTCCCCTTGTGCCACATCCCCCCTGACAGACAAATCCATGGGGTCCTGAATGGGGGTCATGCCTATATTCCCCCCCTCCAGTAGTGACTCGGCCTGGGGCTCTAACAAAGCCTGAGGTACGTCACTAGAGAGTGACACTGGAGGAGGAGACTGACTGGTGCCCTTGAAGCTCAGCACCTCAGGGACACTGACTACCCATTCAGCAGGTTGCTTTGTTGGGACCCCCCTCAAAGGTCAGAGGCAGAACCTGATCTTTCCTGTCTACCCCTGCCTCACTTGGGAGACCCTCTTGCCCCTGCTTTTCCTCCAGACCCTTTTCCACATTAACCCCTATAGGGTCAGGAGAGAGAGATGTGTGGTCTGGCACCGGCTGGCTGAGCTTAATAACCGGGCCAGACAATGTCACCGGATGAGGAGGAAATGTTTTGTTCCTCTTCTTGCTTTTAGAGGGAGGTGCTCCACTATAGAGCACTTCCCACTTATCAGCAAACTCCCTGTTGGTTTTATGCTTCCTCTTCCTGGGGACGTCACTCCTGGAAGAGGAGCTGCCACTAGCTGCCTCCCCTGCAGAGGGCTTATTATCCCTCTGCTTACACGGTGCACCCACACTAACTGATGTAATTATGGTGGGGGCAGATTGGGACTTGGGTGATGCAGCTGTGACACTGGGAGGACCGGTGACATTCTCCCCCTTTTTCCCCGTGTCTGCAGTCTTGCTAGAGACCACAGACACAGATGGCTTTTTTGGGGAAGAAGGGGGTTTGGAGGCCGTGGTGGTGGCTTGAGGAACGGCCTCCTTGCCTGAGCTCTGTGGGGGGGCTATGACCCTTGAGGTCCCCGCTGTTATGGGCTCAGCGGGGATGGGTGCTGTACTGACGGAGGTGCCATTTGCTGGGGCTGGGGCATGATGCTTTACATTAGGACAATTCCTACGTGTATGCCCCAACCCCTTGCAATGATAGCACTGCACCTCCGTAGTGCTGTAAAAAATCCTGTAGAGCACCCCCTCAAATGGAACCCCAAAAGACCCCTCTATGTTTTCTGCGCCCTGAGGCAGGCACATTTGTACCTGCCTCTTGAAAGAGAGCACATGACGAAGTGCTCTCTCTCTGCACCCCAGGGGAATTTTAATAAATGGTGTTTTTACTTCCCCTAGGGTTAGCAGGTGGGGGCGCAGGAGGAAGTCTGGTAGGAAGGGGGGCACATTAGAGAGTGTTACTTTTGTGCCCAACCCTTCCAGGGGTTCTATTGGGACATATAATCCCCCCACTGTGATGCCTCTCTGTAGAAGAATGTGAGCAGCAGCCAGCGTACGGGTAAAGAAAACTGCTTTCCCGTACATTTTGCTGGCTGCTACTATAACAAAGGTGCTGATGATATTAGCTGCAGCACGCAGATAGATATCAATGCTGTAGACCCCAGACATCTGACATTTAACCCCAGGCTTCCTGGTGATCTGCCCCTCAGCCCCAGCGGTGGTATTACTGGGGCCAGCAGAAACCACCTGTGACCAGGTATTAGCCACAGGGGTAGGTCTGCTGGCAGAACCAACAGGAGCTGGGACTGCCTTATCTGCCTGGGGCCTATGCTGTGCAGTGCTGCAGCTAGGATTTTCAGGGGCCATTATTCCCCCTTTTGACCCCTGAGGCTTCTTAATGGTCTTATCCCTCATGTTTAGACCCTTTTTTTTTTTAGTTTATTTGTTTTATTTATTTTTGTTTTATGATTTTTACTGTTTTCTTTTTTTTTTTTTAAATATAAAAGTGTGAAAAAGAAACAAAAAGACAAAACTAAGGTAGACAAAACTAAGGGAGAGAGAGAGATGATGTTTGGCAGTGGAAGTGTTAATGGCCTGTTGCAAGGTGTTGCTAATTGCAACAACACAGAGAACACAGAGGCTTTTTAACCCCTCTGTGTCTCTGTGTCAGATGTAAAAAAAAAAAAGCCTTTTAAACAAAAACTTCAAATTGTTTTCCCCCCACTGCCTACAAAGATGTTACTTGTCTTCTCTCCCCCCAAAACATAAAACCCAACACCAAACAAACAAAACTTTAACAAAACCTGAAAAACTTTTTTAAAAAAAAGTCAAAGTAAAAAAGCTCCAGGAGTGCAGGTGAAATGCTAAGGGAGGGGTGAGGTAAAGTATCCAGGAGACAGCTCACTCTCCTGGGTTAGAAGAGCTGAGCCTGCCTCCCAGAAAACTAAAACTTAAATTAAACTAAGAAAAATACCACAAAAACTCCCAAAAATTAACAACACCGTGCACAAAGTGCTTATAAACAGAAAAGTGTTATAATAAAACTTGTATTTGAGGGACTAAGACCCTAAAAAGCCTTTTGTTTAGAGCTCAAGCATGCACACAACAACTTGGCACAGTACATGTAAGCAGGACACACACTATGGGTAGCGGTCAAGCAAATGAACTTTGATTGACGGTTATGCAAATGCACTTAGATTTAAGAAAATAAAAGTTTGGGTTTTTTAAATGTGGACTGTTGGTACCCCAACTAGACTGGATTGGTTGAACTTGGCACAGTACTTGTAAGCAGGACACACACTATGGGTAGCGGTCAAGCAAATGAACTTTGATTGACGGTTATGCAAATGCACTTAGATTTAAGAAAATAAAAGCTTGTGTTTTTTAAATGTGGACTGTTGGTACCCCAACTAGACTGGATTGGTTGAACTTGGCACAGTACTTGTAAGCAGGACACACACTATGGGTAGCGTTCAAGCAAATGAACTTTGATTGACGGTCAGGCAAATGCACTTAGATTTAAGAAAATAAAAGTTTGGGTTTTTTAAAAGTAGACAACTAGTAAACAATATTATATTGTATGCGTTGTGCACACACAGTATAAGCTGTGAGCCTGACACACACACTTACAAGCAGGGGCTAGCAGGGAGACAGGCAAATGAAGTTAGATTACACAGAAAAAAAAATGAAAAAAAAATGATGTTATAGCCCTAAAAAGGCTTTTTAGGGTGCTGTGTTTACAGCAGAGATCTGATGAGTCCTTCAGCACTGCATTGGACACTGAATAAACTTGCCTAGCTATGGTTTTCCCTATTGATGCAGTATCACCTACACTCTACCTCCTCTCAGTAAGACTGCAAGTTAGTTCTGATTCCAAAATGGCTGCTGTCCATGAGGTAGAAGGGTGTGGAAGTGAGTGTATGCTGCTGATTGGCTGGAATGTGTCTGCTGACTGTGACATACAGGGTCAAAGTTTGCTCAATGATAAAGTATTGGGGGCGGGTCGAATCTCGCATATGTTCGCAGTTCGCCGCGAACGCGAACATGCTATGTTCGCTGGGAACAATCCGCCGGCTAACTATACGTGACATCTCTATCTATAAGTATACCTGGCACTTTCTAACTGTATACCTACATAGAATCATATACTTATGATTTTCTGTATTGGTGTGTTCTAAACATTAGATTGGGATATAGCAAGGGGAAATGAGGAGTAGTAAATGGGTCATTGGGGGAAGCACAAATCTGAATGGGCTTAGGGCAGCATAAATACTAAATATGCCTCTGTTTCAGAGGATACACTCCTTTCTAGACTGCAAGCAGATTTCTGGCTGGAATAGAATATGTGAGTGTGTAAACATGGGAAAGTGTAAATTATGTTAAAGATAATTAGAGCACTGTGGTAAATCGGCTGAGGGAGTTTTTTTTTCCTTTCTACACTAATATTAATCTTTTACTCCCCCAGATTAGAGCACTCCGTGCACAGCTGTAAATACAGCCTTAGCTGCAACAGATTTATGAGCGGGGAGTAGCCAACCCAAATTTTACAGATGAGACAGGGCCCCATGAGCCGATAGGAAATGTGAATGTCATAAATCTTATAATGAGTGGGAAGTGCCATAACAAATGCCATAACTAGGCTGCGGCAATGAAACAGAGATATATATATATATATAAAAAAAAAAATGTATTACCGAATATACTCGAGTATAAGCCGACCCGAGTATAAGCCGAGGCACCCATTTTACCACAAAATACTGGGTAAAATGAGTGACTCGAGTATAAGCCGAGGGTGGGAAATGTGCTGCCCCCTGTGTCCCTCTTAAGCCCTCTGTGTCCCCCTCTCTCTTCGTGTCTCTTCTCCCCTCTCCCTTTCCTGTGTCTCCTCCCCCCTCCCTTATCACCCTCCACAACCTCCCTTATCATCCTTAACCTCCCTCCTCATCCTCAAACTCCCTCCTCATCCTCAACCTCCCTCCTCATCCTCAACTACCTCCTCAACCTCAACCCCCTCCTCAACCTCCCTCCTCAACCCCCCATCTGTAACCCCCCTCCTCAACCCCCCCCATCCTCATCCTCTCTCCTCAACCCCCCATCCTCCACCCCCCTCCTCATTCTCAACCTCCCTCCTCAAACCCCCCATCCTCAACCCCTTCCTCAACCTCCATCTTCCTCCCCCATCCTCAACCTCCCTCCTCAACCTCAACCCCCGTCAACCCCCCTACTCAACCTCAACCCCCTCAACCCCAACCCACCTCCTCAACCTCAACAGACCCAACCTCCCTCTTTAACCCCCCTCCTCAACCTAAACCCCCCTCAACCCCCCTTCTCCACTTAAACACCTCCCCCATCTCCCCTCACTTACCTGCTTGTGCTCCAGCCTCCGCTCCTTGACCCGGTGCCGGCGCGCATGTGTCGTCACATGTGCGCCACATCATTAGCATATACCGGGTGCCGGCACCCGGTATATGCTAATGACGCGGCGTGCATGTGACGTCACATGTGCACTAGCGCCGGGTCAAGGAGCGGAGGCCGGTGCACAAGCAGGTAAGTGAGGGGAAAGGGGGGAGGTATTTAGGGGGGTTTAGGTGGAGGAGGGGGGTTGAGGGGGGTTTAGGTTGACGAGGGGGAGAGAAAGAGACACGGGGGCTAGAGAGACACACGGGGGGTAGAGATACACACAGGGGGGTAGAGAGACACACAGGGGGGGTAGAGAGACACACAGGGGGGTTAGAGACACACGGGGGGTTAGAGACACACGGGGGGGTTAGAGACACACGGGGGGGTTAGAGAGACACGGGGGGGTTAGAGAGACACGGGGGGAGAGTGACTCGAGTATAAGCCGGGGGGGCCTTTTTTGCCTTAAAAAAAGGGCTGAAAAACTCGGCTTATACTCGAGTATATACGGTAATACATTTTGATGTTAAAACGATGTGACAACTGTATTTATCGCTTCAATAAATAAAGATGTGTTTATTTTGTGTTAAATATCATATATTTATAGACAATGCATAAAAGTGTTTTTTCCTAGGCAACATGGTTTTGTGATGTGTATTGAGTACTGGGTTGTTTGTTACCCTGGATTTTGTATCATAAAACGGGTTTAATACTAAAATATATTTTTTAATTACGCATAGGTCTATACCGGAAGTTTCAAATAATGTTGACATTTTATCATTTTGTAGTGCTTTTTGTGCTATACTGTCACTTTAAATGCTTCTGGAGACTCAGCAAAGGTTTGACAACCAGTTGTGACTGGTCTCTGGTACTCATAAAACTTTCTTCTGCTCTTTACAGTTATGACAGTGCCCTGATTTGCAAGTGATCTGTAAAGTCTTATTACCATTGGGTTTGGGTGTCAGAGTGTAAGGGATTAATTTATTGTCAGTGCAACAATCAGTGGATATTTTTGCTTTGTTTATAGGCTTTGTTGTGCAGTTCAGTTGTAGCAGTGGCCTGTAGGGGTGCTCTCACAATGTTTTAGGGATGGGTGATTAACATAGCTATGTAGGATTTACTGCCATGCTACAGCACTGGTAATTGATTTTTTAGGGATTATTATATGTCCCTATATTACTTAAGATTAGATGTCACGAATGAGATAATGGAGGATTGTTAATGTGTCTCCTTGTGAAATAATGCCACAAAGCTCTGATCTGTGGATCCTTTCATGAGGCCAGTCATGCAAAACAATATATGTGTAAGTCATAAAGTAAGCTTAAAAAAATGCCACAAGGCATCCTTTGGTGTAAGGAAATGTTGGTTGATAAGGAAAATGGGATTTCTTGCAAACCACTTGTACTGAAGAATGCATAAATAAAACAACATATCAAGATTTTGCATGGGAAGCACTTGATAGCACTTGAAGGTTACAAATTGCAAAGGTGTACAGGAAACAAATAATGTACATTACAATCAAACAAAGCTTGAAAAAATACTTGAACATTCTGTAAACATAATAGTAAAATGATTACAGCTCATTCACCCATGGCATGACCAAGTAATGTTGCTCTTTACAGGTTAATAAACCTGATAGGCTAGAACATTACACTACATTCCTACAGAGCATGTGTCTGCATTTGCTGCAGTGAGCAGATCCATACAGGAACTATTAGTTTGATTTTAGGCAGTAAAAGCAAATTTATAATCACATTTTAGTAAAATAAAGTACATACAAGTAAATGGATACATAAGTTCAAGTATATTATGTACCTAGTAAAATCCAGGAACCTTCCATGTCCCTTTAAGTTTAATTAGAATATTGAAAGTTACTAAATGTCTAATACAACTTTTGCTCAACCTGGTAAACCACATAAACAGTACACAGAACTAGCATACACCTCACCCAAACATCTCCAGACTTTCTGATACTACCTGAACACAGCAACAACTTTCCTTTGAGAGGTATTTCCTTCAATCAACCATGCAAACTTTGTTATATTCTTTGTATAATTTGTATCAGTTGTTTAATTCCCACCTGAAAGTACTTTGTATCTTTGTAATATCCATTTTCACCTCCCACCTCTTTTATACAACCCTATCTACAATGCTCCCTCTCTTCCTTTTCTCCAGAGACCTCGCCCAAACATCACCAGACTTCCTGATACTACCCAAACACAGCATTACAAATAAAAGTTAATAATAAAATAATAATAATAAAGAAAAATTATGGCTATTAACTGTCACTAGAACAAAAAAAACTCATAAAACTCTGACAAGACAACATATCTGTCTTTAGGGGTACAGGGATTAGTAATAAACCAGAAGGCTTCAAATAATTTTAAAACAAATCTAAGAACAAATATATACAGACCCCCATGGTTAAATACATCAACCCCCTATAAACATGGAGGTATACACAGAGTTAATTTTGTTTTAAAGCAGCATTTTTCTATGGAGGGCCCTTTCCTAAGCCAGAAAAGGAGGACAAATGCTTCAATCAAGAAAAAAGAGAACCAGAACCTCTTTAATAAACATGGATAGCCAACCTAGTCTAGGGCAGAAGAGTGAGGACCAGGGCGTCGATGATCTTCCCTGAATCATCATGAGGTCTAGGGAAGTAATATACATTTTATTTTTTTTACAGATTGTTTTTTTATTCTTTTATTTTAATGTAATTTTATTATTTTAACTGTAATTTTCTTTTAATTGTAATTGTTATTTTTGGTGATCTTAGTTTTTTTATTTTAATTAATTTAGTTTTTTTATTGTTTGTAATGTACGTTATATCTATATGTAATTTTTTTTTGTAACAGTTTTTTTTATTTTTAATACTTTAGATTTATTTGTATTTATTAGTTCATTTATTTAACCATGGGGGTCTGTCTAAACCTCCATGGTACATAGGGGGTTAAATAGTATATAATGGGGATCTGTATAGACTCCCATGGTTGAGGATTAATGAGATTACCATGGCATTCTGTATAGACCCTCATGATACGTAGGAGGTTCATTGATTAGGTGCAGAGGGGGTACTTATGGTACCCTTGCACATAAGGTTAATTATTTAAATGCTGCCTAGGTCCGATTGGGTCCCTGCAGTAAGAGTTATCTCTGTAAGTACAAGGGGGTCCTTCTAAGAACCTCCCTTGAATGGGGATAAAATGTTAGTTGCCATGGGGGTCTCTATAATGTTTTTGATGCCATCTTATGTATGTTCTTCCATACAATGAAAGTTTAAATTAAATAGTCAAGGTACATAAATCTCAGATTGTTGCAATCTTGCATATCATGGAATTATACAGCACACTAGCTTAATTATCCTCCACATTTTTTTGTTGGACCTCCCATCAAACAACTCAGTTTCATTTTCAACTTAGTGCTTAAAGGGACACTTAAGTCCTAGATTTAAAGCACGGTTGTTTTTAGAATTGATCAAGAACATGAGAAACTGTTGAAAATGTAAAAAAAGAAATACAGACTAATTTGTTTGATTTTATATGCAACTATCGACTTGCCCGTCAAAAATTACGGCAATAATATTTGAAGCCTGGCAATGCTGTTTGCCACACAATGCAAGGCTATGGCCCTTCTGAGCACCATTGGCACTAATTGCGAGCCAACTTTCCTGCTTTCCAATGATCACCTTCGGCACTCATTGCAAGCCTCTCCCCCTGTGTACTTTATCAGCCTCACTCTTGAGCACCTTCAGTGCTCATCGTGAGCCCTGTGATGAGCGCTTTTGGTGCTCATTGCGAGCCTGTCCTCCTGTGTAGTTTAGGGGCCTCGTAATAAGTGTTACTGCCTTGGGTTAAGTGTTACTGCCTTGTGTTAAGTGTTACTGTTTTGAGTTAAGTCTTACTGCTTAAGTATCGTATTTATGTGGTTCGGCCTCGTTATATCTCCTTTGGCCTTGTTTTCTGCGTGTTTAAATTTTTTTGGCAGCCATTTTTTTTCTCGCTTAAGCGATTTTCAATGTTTAAAAAAGACAAAATATGCCTCAAATTAACTTGCAACGTCACTCACAGGCTCACTGGCTCTCCCCCTGTGCTGTGTGTGAGTGTGTACGTTTATTTGTGTGTTTTTGCAGGTTTTTCCAGTTCGGTGATTTGGCTGTTAAAGTCGTATTTTTGTGAGCCCCGCAGTCCATCTATGTGCTTCGGGTCCTTAGTCATACGGGCTGTAATTTTGCTTCCAAGTCCTGCGTGCCTCAACTGCTCGGCGCTCATTGCAGCCTAAGTCCTGCGTGCGTCAAGTGTTGTGCCTCAACTGTTCGCATCGCTTTGCGAGGCTCTTAGTTGCGGCCCTGCGGACCACAACGTGACCAACGTCCTTGAACTGACAACTACTGTATATATGAGATTAGTCTTTTTCCATTGGAGTCCATGGTTTTATTTGCATTTTCATGTGGTACCTTAGAGGTTGAGAGGTTGATCCATTTAAACTTTTTATAAGTTCCCCAACTTTGTGGCAGCTTTTCAGCAGAACTGAAAAGAGATCTGCATCCCATGTTGTCCTTCTCATGTGAAAAAAAACATGTCTGCTCAGGGTTAATAGTAATATAATGTAAAAGTTAATAATATAAAACTTGAAATTATTTGTTTTACTTTCAAAAACACATAATTATTTTAAATTTGAAAACAACTTATATCCAGCAAACTTTTTCAATGATTTTTGCATTGGCAGAAGATTACTCTTTTAGACTTTTACACCAAAACCCTATGCTAATAATACTTTACCGATCACTCACAAAATAGAGCAGTGGAGTAACTACAAAAAACTGAAGAAAATATTACATGTACAAAAGACCAATCGCAAATGGTTTTAAAATCATTGTGGAGTGCAGCAGCAGCAGTTTTTCACCAAAAACACACAACCCAGTACTCAAGGAGTTAATACATATCAGGAAACCACGTTGTCTATGAACAAATGCTCTAATGCATTGTCTTTATATATATACTAGTGATTTGCCACTCAAAAATGACAGCAATAACATTTGAAGCCATGGCAATGATGTTTGCCACACAATGAAAGTCTTTTGCTCCTCTGAGGGCCTTTGGCGCTCATTGCGAGCCTCTCTCCTTGTGTCCTTCAAGTTTCCAGCTTTGCAACGATCACCTTCGGCGCTCATCGCGAAGACAGATATATAAATACAGTGTAAAATATAAAATGGATTTAGTACAGTGAATTAATAAATTAATATGAATTAATAAATGAATATACTTTACCTATTTATATTTAATATGAAGCAAACAATATCCTGAAGAGCTAACAACCTCTTTGGATTTTCGCTGCATCAGAAAATGTACATTTGAACTGTTGATCACCTGAGGAGAAAGGTTCAGGAATGTGCCAAGTGTGCAGTGTAAATAGGCTGCGTGAGCGAGGCCAAACAGTTTAGGTGGGTAAAGCGCCATTTTAGAATTGTAATGTTATTATTTGCAAGTTAGTGTTGTGAAATGGCGGATTTTTCTATGTGTTACTTGGATGGAGAGCATTTTCTATCTGTTGTAATGGTATATTGTGTATCTTCTACGTTCCTGGCTAACTCATAAGTGCGTCCTTTAGCCTCCTTTAGCCTTGTTTTCATGTTTTTTCGTCCGCCATTTTTTTTATCGCTTAGCCGATTTTCGAGTGCCGAAACTCTGCAGTTTCGGCTTAAATGTGCATGCAACCTCACTCCTAGGTGTCCTTTCATTCCCACCGTGCTGTGTGTGAGTGTGTTTTTATGGTTTTTTTTTTTTCTTGTGTTTTTCGATTTCCGTGATTCAGCCGTTAAATTACTATTTTTGCAAGGTCGTTTTTTTTTGCCCCTGAGCTTCAGAGGTTGTTTTTTTTTTTTTTCTAAGTCCCGCGTTCCACAACTGCTTGCAGCCTACTTAAGTCCTGCGTTTCTTAACTGCTTGCAGGCTATGTCCCGCGTGTTTCAATGCCTCAATGGCTGGTCTCGCTTTGTGAGGCTTGCAGGGCCGTTCGCTTTGCGAGGCTTGCAGGGCCGTGAACGCCTTTGGCGCTCATCAGCTAAGTGCTCCAAGCTCCCGCGTGTTTCGCCGAAGTGCTCCAAGCTCAGAAGGTTTTTATGCATTAACATGACGACGAATCGCAGTTTGACAATTATAATATCTTATATATACAGTATCTCACAAAAATGAGTACACCCCTCACATTTTTGTAAATATTTTATTACATATTTTCATGTGACAACACTGAAGAAATTATACTCAGCTACAATGTAAAGTACAGTGTACAGCCTGTAAAATCGGTGTAAATTTGCTGTTCCCTCAAAATAACCCAACACACAGCTATTAATGTCTAAACCATTGGCAACAAAAGTGAGTACAGCCCTAAGTGGAAATGTCCTTATTGGGCCCAATATGCAATTTTTCCTCCCCGGTGTCATGTGACTTGTTAGTGTTACAAGGTCTCAAGTGTGAATGGGGAGCAGGTGTGTTAAATTTGGTGTTATCTCTCTCACATTCTCTCATACTGGTCACTGGAAGTTCAACATGGCACCTCATGGCAAAGAACTCTCTGAAGATCTGAAAATAAGAATTGTTGCTTTACATAAAGATGGCCTAGGCTATAAGAAGATTGCCAAGACCCTGAAACTTAGCTGCAGCACGGTGGGCAAGTCCATACAGCGGTTTTACAGGACAGGTTTCACTCAGAACAGGCCTCGCCATGGTCAACCAAAGAAGTTGAGTAAACGTGGTCAGCGTCATATAAAGAGGTTGTCTATGGGAAATATATGTATGAGCACTGCCAGCATTGCTGCAGAGGTTGAAGGGGTGGGGGTCAGCCTGTTAGTGCTCAGACCATACGCCGCACAATGCATCAAATTGGTCTGCATGGCTGATGTCCCAGAAAGAAGCCTCTTCTAAAGATGATGCACAAGAAAGCTTGCAAACAGTTTGCTGAAGACAAGCAGACTAAGGAAATGGATTACTGTAACCATGTCCTGTGGTCCGATGAGACCAAGATAAACTTATTTGGTTCAGATGGTGTCAAGCATGTGTGGTGCCAACCATGTGAGAAGTACAAAGACAAGTGTGTCTTGCCTACAGTCAA
The DNA here is from genome assembly GCA_027410445.1 of Discoglossus pictus. NCBI lineage: Eukaryota > Metazoa > Chordata > Amphibia > Anura > Alytidae > Discoglossus > Discoglossus pictus. Next base: position 146,288,408 of record CM050167.1, read on the forward strand.
GCATGGTGGTGTTAGTGTCATGGTCTGGGCCTGCATCAGTGCTGCTGGCACTGGGGAGCTACAGTTCATTGAGGACGCCATGAATGCCAACATTTACTGTGACATACTGAAGCAGAGACTGGGCAGCAGGGCAGTATTCCATCATGATAATGACCCCAAACACACCTCCAAGACGACCACTGCCTTGCTAAAGAAGCTGAAGGTAAAGGTGATGAACTGGCCAAGCATAACTCCAGACCTAAACCCTATTGAGCATCTGTGGGGCATCCTCAAACGGAAGGTGGGGGAGTGCAAGGTCTCTAACATCCACCAGCTCCGTGATTTCATTATGGAGGAGTGGAAGAGGACTCCAGTGGCAACCTGTGAAGCTCCGGTGAACTCCATGCCCATGAGGGTTAAGGCAGTGCTGGAAAATAATGGTGGCCACAAAAAATATTGACACTTTGGGCCCAATTTGGACATATCTAAATAGGGGAGTACTGACTTTTGTCGCCAACGGTTTAGACATTAATGGCTGTGTGTTAAGTTATTTTGAGGGGACAGCAAATTTACACTGTAATACAGTCTGTACACTTACTACTTTACGCTGTAGCAGAGTGTCATTTCTTCAGTGTTGTCACATGAAAATATATAATAAAATATTTACAAAACTAAAATACTAAAAATATTTATTGAGCCCAACTCGCCTGCGGCAACCACATAAAGACAGACTGTACTAAGACTGTACTAAGGGTGGGGCAGGATGGCCCTGGACACCGGAGTACTCACTCCCAGGTACATATACTTCACTGTGTCATACCCCTAACTAATTAACAGACTTTTAGGGCATAAATCCCAAGGAATGGGGCTGCCTAAACTACTCAATAGAAGTGCCTATCTGTATCCATAGACAAGGGAAGTACGCTTGTAATCTGTGATAATTGGGCAAGATCTGGAGCCCCTTACCTCACTTTGCCATTGTTTTTTTTAATTCTGTGTGAAGAAGTAGGGATTATTTCTGGGCAACACTGAGCCTCAGTATTGCAACTCTATTCATCCAGCTCTCTAGTTTATACTGCAAGACTGGTACATGTACTCCTATGCAACTGTTTAACAACTCTTTCAGATACTGAGACGTTATTGCACAGAGAAAAAAAGACAACAAAGGGAAAAGACCCATTTGACTTGCCCAAATTTACAGTTATATGGACTGTGTTGTGCAGCTTTAATAACTATATTCACGCCGTCACCTAGTGGCCATTCAGGAAAAATACAATAACAGTAGCTAAGCCTATGGTGCACAGCTTTGACTATAAAGCCACATGACCTGAGTGATTTCTGAGCTGGAAAGACTCTTGAGAAACTGATGGAACTTGCTATTATAATTCACACATTTTCATTACTAATATAATGCAACTATGCCCACTCAACTGACATTCTTGTAAGCCTTGGTGGCAATAGTTCATAAAAACACTACTCAAACGAGAAGCAATAATACTCATCTAACAAACCTTTCATAATAACCCACCATAATAATAGCTATATAGCTTTATATTCAGACAATATCGGCTACTTGAATGAACCAAACTTCCCATATTACTGGGGACATCCTGGTTAAGCCAAGAATGGGCCACTAATCCAATATCTAGCCCCCTGATCTACTGCAATTCTAGATCTCTTTAACAGGACTTTCCAGAGACATTGGCCTAAAAGGCTGCACCTACTGTTAAGCTTGATTGTTTACTCCCTGTTCCAGTTGTTGCCCCAATGCCCATCTCTATGGCTTAGCGGAATCTAACCAAAACAGATTGAGACCAATCACGGGGGTTTAATCTGGCAACATTTTCATCCATGGTCTTTACAATACTATCTGATGCTACCTTTATCTATGTGACGATACTGTAAAATATTGAACCTCATCTGATTTGATCTACCTCACAGAAGCTATAAACTGGTAGAGCTACGGCGGCTCTCTTCTCCGCAACTATACACCACCTCTCAAAATGGGGAAACCAAAACCTTGAGCTCCTAGAAAAGGCATACGAGAGCATGAGCTCCCTTGAAGACTGTTTTACGTCTGTGCTTCGAAGAAACAACAGCAGAGAGGCAGGATCAACCATCCTCACCAATTCCTAAGAGACAATGGACTTTAGTAATGGCTCAAATACACCGAAAACCCATTTTGCATTCTCTGGGGCCCAGAAACTCAACAGACGCCCAGAGAGGACAGAATAATCGCAATAAATCATACACGGATTAGTCCCACCAGACTATTGAGTCTATATCTGCCATAAGACTAGATTAGATATAGAATAACTGACATCAAATGTAAGCAGACTAGATAGTCAGTAGAGTGCTGGAAACTTGAGTGGCTAGGGCCACTATTTCTTATTTCTGGTCTAATTACTAAGATGGTATAAGATGATAGTTTTCTATTTTTCATCATATTGCTAGTTAAATCCCTTGTTCAAACTAGATTAGTTTTAAATTTACTAGGACCTTTGTAAGTTTATTTGCTAGAAGCTACACATAGTTAGATTTTGAATTTCCTGCACTTTTTGTTTTCCTTTGCCTTTTTCTCCTTTCTTTCCTTTTACTAGTTAAATTAAAAGAGAAATGCTAATCTCAAATTTAATACATATTTACTGCTTACTATGCAATGTTTACATAAATGGTGTAATATTATATTTCTTTGTTCCTTGTATCCTTATTGAAAGCATGATGGTTTGCCTAAAGTCTCTGGATTCCTTTGGAGAGCAATGCCGGATCTCTGAGTACTCCTTCTCCTCGGCTCTCTAAGGGGCTCCAAAGCAGTTAATAGCAGGGGTCGGCCCGTCCATTGGGGCGTCAGGGCAAACGCCCCCCCAAATATTTTCTTCACCCTGCAATAAAAAAAACACAACAATGTATTAGTATAACCCAAAAACAAATAAATATAAGGTGTACATCATCATTTCAAGTCTAAATAGTATTAAAAATGAAGTAAAGTTAGTAAAGGGACACTGTCACTTTAAAATAACCCTTGCGCTACATTAACTAATGCTGTGTATCTATATAGCCCCCTGCCTGCACCCTGTGTGATCAAATTACAATAGTTATACACTGTGTACACTAACCTTAGAGTCTTCTCTCTCTTCAATGAGTCCTGGCCTGGCCCCCTGACCGTTAATGCATGCCGCCCACCATCACAGTGACGATATGCATGGGCGGTCATAAATGTATCAATTATTAACTGACAGTCTTCCATCATTGACCAATCAATGATGGAAGGCTGTCCAGTTACTAAGTGATCAATCTAAACCCACCCAGACCGTTAGCCCTGAGCGCCCGCCAGCAAATAGGGCCTCGAGTTATCATTTTGATTGACTGATACAGTCAATAAAACCACCAGTTCCCTGTCCCTTCCCCCTTTCTGTTTCCTGACCCTGGTCACGCTGAGACTGAGAGACCTCCCTGGCTGAATCTACTCATCTGCTCTGCCTGCCTAACACAGTAAGTCTACCTGCCTGGCACCTGCCCTGCCCCTGCCCCTGGCCAAACCAAAACCCCTAGTAGCCCCTAATAAAAGTTAGGGGTGACCAGTTACCCCCAGTCCCCCACTATGCCTGCCTGGCCTGCCAGTGCCACCTACCCAGCCACCCACCAACTACCACCGACGACCCCAGCCATCACCCCCATGTGGCCTGTGCCACCCCCGATCAGGCCTGCCCTATGCTAGCCTAGCTATGCCATCATGCCACCGCCGGATTACCCCGATCACGGGATCGGGGTAGTCGGGTGGTGAGCGGGGTGGCACAGGCCCACATCGGGGTGATCGGATCACCCCCTTGATGAGGCCTGTGCCACCCCTGATGACCTCCATGTTGCCGCCCTATGCCACCCCCGAGGCCCGATCACCACCACCCCGATGCGGCCTCTGCTACCCCGGATATTCGGGCAGTGAGCGGGGTTGACCAGGCCACATGAGGGTGGATGTTCACCCCCATGAGGCCTGTGCCACCCCTGATCGTGGCCTACGCGGTCCGATGGGCGACCGATGGGCGCCTGAGCGTGACCGACCCCACCCTGGATGAACCAACTACCTACCCCCCCCCCCCCTATTTTTATTCCATTTTTAGAAGTAACAGGCATGTATATGTGCCTGTCACTTCTAAAGATAAAATAAAAATAAGGGAAGGGAAAAAAAAAATACAGTAAAAACATTACTATTACAATTAAACAGTAAGCAAACACATTGTTAGTGCAGTTAGTAACACAACACATTTTATACAAAAATAAACAGCTTTAAACAAACATTAATAAAAAATAAAATAAACAACAGCACATACTTACCTGTAAAATTGACCCCTCCAGCGTTGGCCTTCTGTCCTCTGGAAAAATAAATAATCCAATGTTGATTGAAGCCAATGGTCAAATAAAATAATCCAATGTTGATTGAAGCCAATGGTCAAAATAAAATAATCCAATGTTGATTGAAGCCAATGGTCAAAATAAAATAATCCAATGTTGATTGAAGCCAATGGTCAAAATAATCCAATGTTGATTGTAGCCAATGGTCAAATAATCCAATCTTGATTGAAGCCATTGTCCATCCATCCATTCTGGCCCATTGAAAGAGGCCTCCCCAAAAAAAAACGACACTCTAAAAAAAAAAAAACAACACACTAAAAGAGCTCCTCCTACAAGGAGCCCCTCCCGCGATTAATTGTTTTTTTCCCACAGTCTGCTATATATACTAATTTTTGAAGGACTCTGATTGGCTCAAATTTTTGATTGACATCGATTTCAACCAATGAGAGTCTTTAAAAAATTAGCAAATCAGCAAGCAGGTATGGAAGCCTGTAAGGGTAAAAAAGGTTAGTGTGAACTTGTTTGACCCTGTATGTATTATACATATTACAGGGCTATTTTATGTGATATACATGTTACAGGATAATATCCTGTAACATGTATAGCCAAAAAATAGCACTGTAATATGTATAACAAATAATGTGTAATAGAAATGCATGAACAATATAATATAACAAGTAATAAAGAACATCAATTAATCAAATAATAAATATCAATTAATATATATTGTTGTATGTATATGTTTATGTATATTTATGTGTATTTTTTATGCGTATATATATATATATTTGGATATATATATATATATATATATATATATATATATATAAATTGATATCAATATATCACAATAAATAAATAAATATATATATATATATATATATATATTTATTTATTGTGATATATTGATATCAATTTTTATATATATATATATATATATATATTATTAATTTTTTTTTTTTTTTTGGGCCTATATGTTATTTAAGGTTTTTAAGGTGCGGTTGGGGCCTATATGGTCCCAATTTGTTACTTAGGGTTTTTAAGGTGCGGTTGGGGCCTATATGGTCCCAATTTGTTATTTAAGGTTTTTAAGGTGCGGTTGGGGCCTATATGGTCCCAATTTGTTATTTAAGGTTTTTAAGGTGCGGTTGGGGCCTATATGGTCCAAATTTGTTACTTAGGGTTTTTAAGGTGCGGTTGGGGCCTATATGGTCAAAATTGGTTATTTAAGGTTTTTAAGGTGCGGTTGGGGCCTATATGGTCAAAATTGGTTATTTAAGGTTTTTAAGGTGCGGTTGGGGCCTATATGGTCCCAATTTGTTATTTAAGGTTTTTAAGGTGCGGTTGGGGCCTATATGGTCCCAATTTGTTATTTAAGGTTTTTAAGGTGCGGTTGGGGCCTATATGGTCCCAATTTGTTACTTAGGGTTTTTAAGGTGCGGTTGGGGCCTATATGGTCAAAATTGGTTATTTAAGGTTTTTAAGGTGCGGTTGGGGCCTATATGGTCAAAATTGGTTATTTAAGGTTTTTAAGGTGCGGTTGGGGCCTATATGGTCCCAATTTGTTATTTAAGGTTTTTAAGGTGCGGTTGGGGCCTATATGGTCCCAATTTGTTATTTAAGGTTTTTAAGGTGCGGTTGGGGCCTATATGGTCCCAATTTGTTACTTAGGGTTTTTAAGGTGCGGTTGGGGCCTATATGGTCAAAATTGGTTATTTAAGGTTTTTAAGGTGCGGTTGGGGCCTATATGGTCAAAATTGGTTATTTAAGGTTTTAAACGTTACGGTTTGGGTCTTAAACGTTCTAATGTTTTTTTTTTTTTTTTCTATAACTTACCAGGTGCAAACTATCTGTGGAATCAGATTTGTTTGGACTCGTTGGTTGACTTACTGGACGTGAATACCCCGAGAAGGAGAGTCAACTGTTGGTGAGTATATGGTCACACTTGGACTTTTAAGGTTTTTAAGGTGCAGTTGGGGCCTATATGGTCACACTTGGTCTTTTAAGGTTTTAAAAGTTACGGTTTGGGTCTTGAGATTTCTAATGTTTTTTTTGTTGTTTTCTATCACCCCCCAGGTGCAAACTATCTGTGAAAGCAGATTTGTTTGGACTCGTTGGTTGACTTACTGGACGTGAATACCCCGAGAAGGAGAGTCAACTGTTGGTGAGTATCATTGCCTTTAATTTTCTGTCCATGTGTATAGGTGCAAATTTGATGTTGATGTAGTCTTGTCACATGAGGGTTTGCAATCTGTAATGTATACCAATGAAATCAACACACTGTTATTTTAAAGTAATTTTGTGACATAATATAAATTAATATACCGTGATCTCTTTCTTTTATTGGTATCAATATCAGAAATGAATACTATTGACTCTCTACTTGTGAAGCCTTTCGGCACCCTAACCTATGAGGAGAAGGTGGAAGTAAAACGGTTAGGAGCTGACCAACCAGAGATAAATCTGCAGCAAATCGCAAGAGATAGAGGGAAGCAATATGTCCGTAATTTCAATACTGAATGGTACAAGAAGAACGACTGGCTTTCTGGAAGCGTTTCTAGGAAGTCCTTATATTGTTTCCCATGCATCCTATTTGGTGGTGACGCTGCTTGGACCAAAACTGGAGTGACTGACGTCAAACATCTAGCTGACAAATTGGCAAAACATAAAAGTTCTAAAGCTCACTTGGATAACAGGATCAAGTTTGAGATGCTTGGACAGGCGAACATTGCTGTTCAACTGGACCAAGGATACCAAGTCAGCATTCAAAAACACAACGAAGAAGTGGCTAAGAACCGGTACATCCTTTCGAAGATAATTGATTGTGTTCGCTTTTGTGGCGCTTTTGAACTGGCATTAAGAGGACACGACGAGAGTGAAACATCGCTAAATCCAGGAGTGTTTAGAGGCCTGGTGGATTTGGTTGGCAGTATCGATAGTGCAATGGAACAGCATTTGAAGACTGCAACTGTGTTTAAGGGCACTTCCAAAACCGTGCAGAATGAGCTACTGGACTGCATGCATGAAGTTATAAAGGAAGTGATTCACCAAGAGCTTAAGGAAGCCCAGTTTGTGGCACTCCAAGCGGATGAAACAACCGATATTTCCGCTAGGACACAGTGCGTTGTAGTCTATCGTTACATTGACAAGAAGCATCAAGTGGTGGAAAGATTTGATGGCTTCACGGAAATGAAATCAACGGATGCAGACTCGATTGCTGCTGTTGTGCTGGAAACACTGAATACTGTTCTCCCAGAGCCAGAAGACAAGAAGAAACTCATAGCTCAAAGCTACGATGGTGCCAGTGTGATGCGTGGAGATCAAGGAGGAGTTCAAAGAAAAATAAAAGACGTGTACCCGAACGCACACTACGTCCATTGCTATGCTCACCAACTGAACCTAATAATGGAGAAAGCAGTTTCAAGGATTGGAAGAGTTCGAGTTTTTTTTTCCAACATAGGCGGCATACCATCTTTTTTTTCACGCTCTCCAAAAAGGACTGGAGTTCTGGATGAGGTAGTTGGTAGAAGACTTCCAAGAGGTGCACCAACACGATGGAACTTCAAGGTTAGGACCGTGAACGTGATCTACGAGAACAGAGATGCGCTACTTGAGTGTTTCCAGACAATTGAAGCATGTCTAAACTTTGATCCAACATCTATACGGGAAGCCGCAGGTTTCATTGGAATGCTGGAAGACAGGGAGTTCCTTTACTTCCTTAAATTATTTCATTTAATAATGCCACATGTTGACATCCTCTATAGTCAGCTTCAGAAGCGAGACACGGATACTGTTTATATCAAAAAAGTCACAGAAGACTTTGTCGCCAGCATCCAGAAAATCTGTAATTCTGTGGAAGAGATAGAAGCAAGTTTGCCGAGCGATCTAACAGTCAACAGACGGAGTGCGGAGATCTCAACCTTGAGACAACTTTCAAGAGAGGTATGTGACATAGTGGTGGTTCATGCAAAAGAACATTTTTCATTTTCAAATCACCTAGTCAGTGCCAAACTTGTTCAAAGTGACTTGTATAAAACCCATGACACTTGCTTTCCAACCCAAGCTCTGGAAGACACCGTGCAAGCATATCCAATACTGAAGAAGGAACAATTACGCACTGAGCTGTCACTTCTTTATGGGAAGACAGAGTTTCATACTTGTACAAGTGCTGTTGCTCTGCACAAACTTTTCCATCAATTTAATCTGCAGAATGATTTCACAGAGACAGTAAAATTATTAAGAATCCTGATTACAACACCAATGACTACTGCAGAATCAGAAAGATGCTTCTCAACATTGAAGAGGATAAAAACCTTTTTAAGAAGCACCCTGTCCCTGGAGCGGTTGAATGCATTGGCGATGCTCTCAATGGAAAAGCAACTGATTTCCGAGATCCCAGACTTCAATGAAAAAACCATTGAGAAGTTTTCTTCTTTGAAAGATCGCCGTGCAAAATTAAAATACAAGTGATTGAAGCAAAGAAGAATGCATACCCCCAAGGTGTGCAAAGATAAACTGCGTTAAGCAGCACCACCTCACACTACCAAACATAACTAGTGGTAAGTAAAGTATGAACGGTGTGTGGGTGTGCATATGGAAGGAGCTATGAAAGGTGTGTGCATGGTCAGTAACAATTGTTGAAGCCTTGGCGTGGTTTGAAGGAATTGGAGGCACTTCCAAGGGTAGCTGTCACTTGTGTACAGGAAGCAAGAATTCCATGTCTGTACAAGTGCTGTTGCTCTGCAGCAACTTTAGCATCAATTTATTCTACATAATTTAACAGAGTGAGTGAAGCTATAAGGAATCCTGCTTACAACAACGAAGACTACTAAAGAACCAGAAAGATGCTTCTCCACATTGAAGAGGATCAAAAAAGTAATTAAAAAGCACCATGGTCCTGTAGCGGTTAAATGCATTGGTTTGAAGGAATTGGAGGCACCTTCAAGGGTACGTAAAGTTCTCAGAAATGGCACCACCTCACTACCAAAAATAACTAGTGGTAAGTAAAGTATGAATGGTGTGTGGGTGTGCATATTGAAGGAGCTATGAAAGGTGTGTGAATGGTCAGTAACAATTGTTGAAGCCTGGCGTGGCGTTACTGCTCATATGGTTATCCATATGCTAATTCAACGTGTTTGTTTGACATTGATTATTGTGTTGTCTAAACAGAAGTGAAATGTTGTTGTTTTCTTGAATCCCAAGATCCACTGGTTTGGGCCTATGCAGTGCTGATTGGTCTTCTAAGGTATGTTTGAGGCCTATATGGTCCCACTTGGTCTTCTAAGGTATGTTTGGGGCCTATAGTCACACTTGGTCTTCTAAGGTATGTTTGAAGCCTATATGGTCACACTTGGTCTTCTAAGGTATGTTTGAGGCCTATATGGTCCCACTTGGTCTTCTAAGGTATGTTTGGGGCCTATGGTCACACTTGGTCTTCTAAGGTATGTTTGGGGCCTATGGTCACACTTGGTCTTCTAAGGTATGTTTGGGGCTTATATAGTCACACTTGGTCTTCTAAGGTATGTTTGGGGCTTATATAGTCACACTTGGTCTTCTAAGGTATGTTTGGGGCTTATATAGTCACACTTGGTCTTCTAAGGTATGTTTGGGGCCTATATAGTCACACTTGGTCTTCTAAGGTATGTTTGGGGCCTATGGTCACACTTGGTCTTCTAAGGTATGTTTGGGGCTTATATAGTCACACTTGGTCTTCTAAGGTATGTTTGGGGCTTATATAGTCACACTTGGTCTTCTAAGGTATGTTTGGGGCTTATATAGTCACACTTGGTCTTCTAAGGTATGTTTGGGGCCTATATAGTCACACTTGGTCTTCTAAGGTATGTTTGGGGCCTATATAGTCACACTTGGTCTTCTAAGGTATGTTTGGGGCCTATATAGTCACACTTGGTCTTCTAAGGTATGTTTGGGGCCTATATAGTTCCACTTGGTCTTCTAATGTATGTTTGGGGCCTATATAGTCACACTTGGTCTTCTAAGGTATGTTTGGGGCCTATATGGTTCCACTTGGTCATTTAATGTTTTTTAAGTATGGTTTTGTTCTTGAATGGTATGATTGATTTGCTTGTTTTCTTTCAACCCCAGGTGCAAACCCTATGTGGCTGCAGATTTGTTTCTACTCATTGGTCAACTTAATGAACGTGAATACCCTGAGAAGAAGAGCCGACTAATGGTAGGTGTCACTCCTTTAATTTTTCTGTTAATACGTATAGGTGCAATTATGATATTGCTGTAGTCTTGTCACATGAGTTTTTTCAATCTATATTGTATACCAATGAATTTAACACATTGTTACTTTACTTCTTGACATTTCTGCATCGCAGATCATGTATTTCAATGGGCTTTACAAGCATAAGGTCATTGGGCGGGGCTTATAAAGGTCATTATGACGTCAATGGGAGGAGTTATAAAAATGGGTGTGGTTTGAAAAGGGGGGAGTGGCTATGTTTCGCCCTGTCGCCCCTCCAACTTGAAAAGTCACCAGCGGCCACTGGTTAATAGAGCACATATGCACCACATTACCTCTATCCTAAAAGGAGTACATTAAATGACACTTTCGTAACCTACAACTTTAGCGGTTTAACTTTCCCTTTAAAAGACGGAAAGCCTTTGCATTTTATAAAAAATATAGACCTTCAGTTATATTTATGCAAGAAACCCATTTCTCCCATGAGAAGAAAACAAACTTCTTACATAAGGAGTATCACACTTTTTACTTGACCACACACTTTACTAAGAAGGCAGGGGCTGCTGTCCTCTTAGATAAAAATTTCCCATTTCAATTAGAACGTAAAATAATAGACAAGGATGGGACCTATGTAATAGTGGCTGGAACTGTTTTAAGAATCAGAATATCGTTAGTTTTTCTCTATTCCCTTACGACTTCTCCCCATAAAACCTTAATCGCATTGCTGAGGAGATATTAGAATCAGGATATGGGTAGACTGGTGATTGGTGAAGACTTTAATCTTACTTTCAAACCATTTCTCGATAGATCTGGGAACTCCTCTAGTATCAGATTTTCAAATAAATGATACAATTTAATTCTCTGTTAAATAGATTGGGACTGGTAGACGCCTGGAGTAGGTTCCATCCGGAACAAGAGAATAAACGTATTACTCCCCTACCCATACAACGTCCTCTAAGATTGATACCTTCCTGGTTAGCTCATCTCTATATGACTCTATCCAGAGATCTGAGATAGTCCCTTGCCCCTGGTCGGATCATGCTATGGTATTATTGAATTTGATCTTGGACCTAATCTAACTCCCCCCTATAATTGGAAAATAAATCAGGCTCTTATTATCCAACCCTAATAGTATAGAATTGATCAACAAAGACATACATTTGTTTTTTTGACACCAACTCAACTCCAGAGACAGGAGGCACGTGCATAAAACTAGCCTCAACCTACAAAACAACTCTTAGACAAAAAGAGACAGAATTGACAGCTTCTCTTGGAGGAGACAAATCAACCGAAACCCTCTCGAAAAATTAGTAAGCAAATTGATAAGACTAGGATAAAATTAGCTGGCGTACTATCACACCGTACTGAGAAAGCGATGAGAAGGACAAAACATCTATATTATTGGAAGGCCAATAAGCCCGATACGCTGCTAGCCAGGAGACTAAATTCCAAATATACCCAGTCCAGAGCCACCCAGATTAGAAAGCCTAATGGCTCAATCTCATTTAGCCGAAAATACATTCAAAAGGTGTTTCAAAAATTTTACCAAAGAATATACTCTTCCCAATCTCATTGTAGGGAATCAGAACTGGACTCTTTCTTAGACGCATATGATCTCCCTTCAATAATGGGACAACATTTAGCTAGCTGCTGACATCTCCCAGGAGGAAGCAAAAGCCACCATCCAAAGTCTTAAACTAGGTAAATCCCCAGGGCTGGATGGCTTTACAAACTGATATTATAAAAAGTTTGAGCCCCTACTTACTGCTATCTTACAACATTATTTAATGCCATCTTGAATGGGGGACATATGCTTCCTGAACTTAATCAAACAGATTTGATTGTCTTCCCTAAGGAATGTAGGGATAATCTTGAAGTTAAAAACTTTCGCCCAATCTCATTAGTGAATGGGGATGTCAAGATCTTACCTAATATCATGTTTAACCAGATCTCTAAATTTCTTCCGGATCTCGTTCATAAGGACCAGGCAGTGTTTATACCTTATATGCAGGCCGGGGATAATGTCAGACAAATGCCCAAAATTTAGCACACAAAACAGAAACCCCAATGTGCCTCTTAGCTTTGGACATCGAAAAAGCTTTTGACATTGCTGAGTGGCCTTATCTTTATCAAATGTTATGTAATTTTGGCTTTAGAAGGTGCTTTATAAACCTGCTTAGGAAAGTGGGACTTAAGCACTTAAAATTCTCGCTCTTCTCAGGCGCTCATGACTACTATAGAGAAGTTCAGCTCAATTTCTGGCCTTAAACTAAACCTAGAGAAGACCAAAGCTCTAGATATATCCCAAACTGAAATGGAAACTCTAAAGTGTAATTACAAATTTATCTGGCCTAAGCACCACATAAAGTTAACATCACGTCTAAAATTTCTGATTTATATAAGGCAAATTATCCCTCTATGTATAAAAGGCTGGCTGAGGACATGCAGAGGTGGACTAATTATCAAATGTTATGGACTGGCAGCATAGTGGTCAGTTAAATGAACATTTTACCCAAGATTTTATATTTTTTTAGGACTTTGCCTATCCCAATCTCATTGAAAGAGTTAGATAGATTCCAGAATAGTATGTTCAGGTTCATTTGGAGAAATAAGCATCCCCGTATTTCCAAGCAAATAATGTGTAGGCATAAAAAAGGGAGGGCTTTTATGTCCAAACCTGAGGAATTACTTTAAAGCTGCCCAACTGACCCATCTTCCTCTAGCACATTCAACTAAACACCAACCAGCTTGGGTCATTATGGAGAACCAGCAAATGCACCCACATAGTTGGGACAGAATAATTTGGATTCCAAAAGAACTAGCTCCCTTTACATCTCACCAAAATCCTATGATTAATCTGACCTTAACCTTTTGGAGTTGAGCTAACTCTAGGTGTCGGCTTAGTCCCAATCTATCCCCCTTACTATCGGTTCTATTTCCCCCCCAAATTATGACAGGCTCTAGCGCCGTCTCAAGACATTGGTGGACCTGTAGAAATCTAGACAGGATAGGCGCCTGGTTTACTAACGATTGCCTCCTAACCTATTACCAATTCCTCATGACTTACGATTTGCCCTTTATGGAATTTTATAATTATTTAAAAATAAAAAAGCTGAGTTAGTAAAGCACTCAAAGAACTGGGACCTCCCAGATCCTCTTGGATCTCCCTTACATGTAAGAATCTCCGACTCAAAAGGCATATTAGGATCACTCTATGACTACTATATTAGCAACACTAGCAATAAAAAAAAACAAATTTATGCTAATTTTGGAAGAGTACTTTGGAGTAGAATGGGAGTGGGATAAGTGGGTAGAATCATGCTCAAATTTAAGCAAAGGCTTACTTAATTACTCCCACCTGGAAACGTCCATCAATGTTCTTCAGAGGGCCTACTGTACACTGGATATATTGCAGAAGATCAACCCCAGAGAGAGCAATACATGTTTTAGAGGATGCCAACAAATAGGCACTCACATTCACACTTGGTGGTCTTGCCTGTTAGTCCAGAACCTCTAGAGAAAACTAACCAGTCTTGTTACTACACTCTTTAAGATGGTGAGTTCAACCATGATAGAATCTTGCCTACTGGGAATTCATATTAAAAAACCTATCCCCAAAGCAGAACAAGTTTTTCCAGCTAATGGCTATTGCTGCTAAATCACACATAGCTAGTGGCTGGAAGACACATGTATTAGATTTTCAGGAAGTAATCAGAAAAATCAACTATATGCTCATCAACGAGAGACTAACTCATATTATTTTTGATAGAACCCCCCAATTCCAGAAGACCTGGGAACCTTGGAACCAATTAGCATCTCTCTCACGTGATCTATATTAGATATTTATAGAGTTTTCTCTTAATTAGTTGTAGTTTTGTTAATTTACTTAGTTTAATTTCCTCTTGTGTGCATTTTATCTTTTTATTTATATTGTTGTTGTTATTGTTTTTATTGTTATAGTTATATTAATAATCAAAAATACAAACTGAAAAGGCTTAATCATTATTTATTTATAAAGTGCTTTATTGATGAAGATAATGTAAAACACTTGATGAATATTTGCTAAATATTATGTTGTATCATAATATGCCTTTTAATAAAAATGTATTGGAAAAAAAATCAGAGCTGTATGAAGTGCTCTCCAGAAAGGTATATTTGGTATATATATTCTTTATATGAAAGCTTAACTTGCATTACACCATATTTTATACTGTATTCAAATCAAGTTTCAGTTTTATAGTTGAAAGTGACAACTCCAGTGTCATAGCATATGGCTGAAGTTGTATATTCAAAACTGACGAACACACTAATTAGCTGTGTGTGGCTAGGACTCACTGTTAATTAATCTCTGCCCTTCTGGGCTATTAAAGCAATGGTTTTGAATTAGATTCACTTTCTGCTTGCTTGTTTACTTTGCACATTCATTATTTTCTCAAATATGTTGTGCACAACTCATGGGTGTACACCCCCCCACAACTTCATTATACTAGTTGTTTTAACTTTACTCTAATATTATTTCATTTCTAACGCTCTCATCAAAGTACTTCCTCACATATTTTGTGCACCGCTTTATTTTACTAGTTGTAGAAACTAGCTTTGTTATTAATTCTGTGTTAGTTCTCTATTTACTTTGCGTATACTTTTCTCGTGTATATAAATAACATTCCACTCTGTTTGTAATCTAGATACCCATTTTTGTTTCCTCTAAATGCCCATATGGTGGTATGGTAACTCCTAATCTAAACTCTGCATGTTTGCACATGCCCTACACTCAGAAGCATGTCTACCCTAATACACGCCCCTAACACGTGTTCAATGACCAATAAAAAATATTGTTAAGAACCAGACAACAATAACTATGGTTTTTAAAAGATGTTACACTACTCTGACTGTTTCTTGCCTTTTTATATACCATCACAAGTATGCTGTTATTGTCTGAAAAATACATTGTTTAAAAAAAAAAAAAAAAATGTAATTGCAAGTTCTGTTTTTTTTTGTATTACACTCTTTGTTTATGGCATCATAAACAGAAAATCATGCTTTATCTTTCCAGTTCCTGTGTGTTTGACCAAGGCCAATGATGCTAAACTGATGTCCTATTGCTACTGATACAGGTGAGTACAAACATATCATGTATTGGGTGACCTATATGACAATGGGAATTTCAAATCTTTTGAGAAGCTGAGGTCGGAGTTTGGATTACCCAACTCAAAATGGCTGGAATATGAAATATAAAAAAATAGGATTAATGAATCTAAGTACAGATTAGTTCAAGATAGGGATTTATTACAATTTGAAAAAGTAGCCCTATTTTGTGACGGTAAACATTTAATATCGAAATGCTACAATATTCTAAAAGAGGAAGACAGGATATATAAAACTAGAGGAATGATTAAATGGGAAAAAGAGTTTAATATTTTAATTCCACTGGAAAAATGGTTTAACGCCTTTGATTTGACATATAAAATTATTAAACATCAATCATTTCGAAAAAAAACTATTTTAAAGTAATTCAGAGATGGCACTTAGCGCCAGCTAAAATAGCAATAATAAAGAAGGATGCAAATCTAGGAATATGCTGGAGACTATGCGACCAACAGGCATCCTACAAACATATTTGGTGGGAATGTCCCTTAAATAAAAACGTATGGAATAGCAGTTTCACATTAATATCAAAGATTTGTAAAAAAAAACGATTTGTCCAACCTAGGAGATTGCTTTATTCCATATTTTTCTGGAAAAGTGGAATTTGAAAGAGAAAGCCCTTATCATTCACATGGTATTGGTGAACCAAATGATTAATTGTTAAATACTGGAAACAAGCAAAGGTCCCTTCTATAGGAGAAATTGAAGCAGTGGTTAGTAGAAATAGAGAGCTGGAAAAAGATATAGAGAATTTGGGTATAGAGATTTCGGTCTCTGACTGAAGGAGTATCTGGGACCATTATTGTACAAATTAATTTATAAGAGAGGCTGAAACGCTTTAATTTACTGCCAGGGCAAACATTATTAAGCAGACATGAATTATCAGCAGAAGCAAGATCAACTCTCCTTATTACCACTGTTTTTTGTATGTTTGTACAATTAAAATAAAAAAATAAAAAAAATGTATAGGTTTTATCTTTTAATTTTGTCATAACCTTCGTTTTCAGAGAGGAGTGATGGTGTAGTGAAAATGTTAAGGTTTCTTTGTGTACAAGAAACACATAATAAAAGGTGACTGAAAGCCAGGCACAGCCATCTGTTCATGTGCAACTCTGTTACGTGATTTCTCCTAAACAATAAAGTGTTTTGGGGTAAGTGTGCAGTGATTAGTGGGAAGCTGAGAGGGGGTGTGATTTTGCCTGTGTGAAGCTATATCAGTGTGTGGCTTTTTTGTGGTCTATTTGACTCTGTTCTGTGGTTTCTCCTGAACAGTAAAGTGTGTTTGGGTACTTCTGCATAGATTTGTGGCAGCTAAGAGGGGGTGTGGTTTTGCCTGTGTGAAGCTATATCAGTTTGTGGCTTTTTTTGTGGTCTGTTTGACTCTCTTCTGTGATTTCTCCTGAACAGCAAAATGTGTTTAGGTATTTGTGCAGTGATTGGTGGCAGCTGAGAGGGGTGTTGTTTTGCCTGTGTGAAGCTATATCAGTTTGTGGCTTTTTTGTAGTCTGTTTGACTCTCTTCTGTGATTTC
The DNA here is from genome assembly GCA_027410445.1 of Discoglossus pictus. Taxonomy (NCBI): domain Eukaryota; kingdom Metazoa; phylum Chordata; class Amphibia; order Anura; family Alytidae; genus Discoglossus; species Discoglossus pictus. The sequence goes on from CM050167.1 coordinate 146,305,617, forward strand.
TCCTGAACAGCAAAATGTGTTTAGGTATTTGTGCAGTGATTGGTGGCAGCTGAGAGGCGTGTTGTTTTGCCTGTGTGAAGCTAGTTCAGTGTGTAGCTTTTTTGTGGTCTGCTTACATCTGTTCTGTGTTTACTCCTGAACAGTAAGTGTGTTGTGTACTTGTGCAGTAAATAGTGGCAGCTGAGAGGGGGTGTGGTTTTGCCTGTGTAAAGGTATATCAGTGTGTGACTTTTTTTGTGATCTGCTTGCATCTGTTCTGTGATTTCTCCTGAACAATAAGTGTGTTGTGTACTTGTGCAGTGATTAGTGGCAGCTGAGATGGGGTGTGGTTTTGCCTGTGTAAAGGTATATCAGTGTGTGACATTTTTTGTGATCTGCTTGCATCTGTTCTGTGATTTCTCCTGAACAGTAAGTGTGTTGTGTACTTGTGCAGTGATTAGTGGGCAGGTGAGTAGTATGAACCTAATATAAACAGGAGAAGGAGCGAACTTATGATCTTGCAAACTCTTCTAGTATCAAGTGCACTTCTAATATAAGTGTAGGAGTTTATATTAAAGGAGGGAAAAGAGGAACACATTGTAGTGCTTTATACAATTTTTTTCCCCATTGAAATTGGTAATTATGAGTCAGTCCAATGACAACCTCACTCAGTGTGCGTCATGTCACATGTATGAACTGCTGGAACAGCTGATCTATTGTCCATACCTCTGTGAGAGGTGTGATCATGTTGCCTATCTTGAAGCTCAACTGGAGAGGAGAATTGCAGCACTTAGTGATATTCCTCCACTGGAAATTGAGTTAGTGCTCACGGAGCACAATTTAAACTGTTGGGGATGTCCATTCAGGAATGGCAATGCCAGATAGAGCCGTTCCCTCTAACAGCCAGGAGAACAGTTCTACTGTAGGAGAGGGAGGGCAGCATAGGAAGAGCAAGAGAAGGGTTTTGGTGGTAGGGGTCTCTGTTATATGGAAGGTAGACAGGGTGATTTGTCACCCAGATCCCAGCAATTGAACAGTTTGCTGTCTCTCGAGTGTTCGGGTTCCGCATATTGTGGATCGGGTAGACAAATCATTGGGAGGGGCTGGAAATGAACCGGCGGTCTTGGTACGTATTGGTACCAATGACAAAGTTAGTGGAAGATGGAGTGTCCGAAAGAATGATTTTATAGGACTAGGTAATAAGCTGAAGGCAAGGACCTTTAAGGTAGTATTTTCTGAGATACTACCAGTGCCACATGCTAGCCCAGGGAGGCAGAAGGAGCTTAGGGAGGTTAATGCATGGCTAAAAATGTGGTGCATTAAGGAGGGGTTTGGGGTTCTTAGAGCACTGGGCTGACTTCTCACTTGGGTACAATCTCTATAGCAGGGATGGATTGCACCTTGATGATGAGTTAGCTTTTGTGCTAGGGGATAGGATGGTAGAACGGCTGCAGGAGTTTTTAAACTAGTAGGTGGAGGGAGGGTCGAGAAAGTAGTAATGGGGTAGAAAGTGTAGAGGGTATAAGGGAAGAATTAACAACTCATAGGGGAGGAAATAAGGGAGGGTGAGTACAGTCCATAGGGAGATATTGCAAAGTAACTCAAGTACAGTGGCAGGCACTTCAGAACTACAGACTCATAACATAAGGTGTATGCTCGCTAATGCCAGAAGATTGCCAGGAAAAATGGGAGAGCTAGATTTATTATCAGTTAATGTGAGATGGGATTTAATAGGCATTACTGAAACATGGTGGGATGAATATCATGACTGGACTATTAATCTGGATGGTTATAAACTATTTAGAAAAAAAAATGGGCAATGTTAAAAAAGGAGAAGGGATTTGTCTGTATGTTAAGCTTAAATTTAAGCCTATAGTCAGAGTAGATATTTATGGTGGAACTAGCGATAATGTTGAGTGTTTGTGGGTAGAGTTAAAAAGAGAAGGAGCAAATTATAAAAGAATATTGGTAGAAGTATGCTATAAACCCCCAAATATAATTGAGTGAGGAACTGCAATTATTATTACAGATTGGAAATGCAGCTAAGCATGGGCAAGTTCTAATAATGGGTGATTTGAACTACCCTGAAAGAAACTGGAGAAATTAGACCAGCAGTTCAGCTAAGGGGAGCAGGTTCTTGAGTACACTCAGGGATCATTATTTGGCCCAGGTTATACAAGAATCTACTAGAAATTAAGCTATCTTGGATTTAGTCATCACAAATAATATTGATATTGTATCGAATGTTGAAATAGGGCAACCTTTGGGAAACAGTGATCACAAAACAGCCTCATTTGAGATTTAATTAAAAAAACAAAACTGTAAGGGGCCAAAAAAACTAAATTTCAAAAGAACAGATTCTAACGGTCTAAGGGCAGCAATACAACGTATAGACTGGGACAAAGAACTGATAGGTACAAATACTGAACATAAATGGACAACGTTCAAATCCTTACTAAATATAGACACTTATCACCATATACCATGAGGAAATGAAGAAGTAAATCACAACCCATGTGGCTTAACAATTACTTAAAGATGAGGAGTAAAAAACAGGCATTTAAATAATAGAAAAAAGAGAGGACAGAGACTGCTTTATTTGAGTACAAGGAAGTCAACAAGACTTGCGAAAGGGCTATCAGACTGGCTAAAATAGAAAATTAAGAGTTTGTTGCAAAGGAGAATAAGACTAACCCTAAAATATTTTTTTATATATATTAATGGGAAGAAGGCCAGGAAGGAAGCTATAGGAACATTACAATGTTAAACAGGCCGTCTGATAATAAGTGACCAGGAAAAGACCGATGAGCTAAAGAGGTTATTTTCTTCGGTATACACAAGGGAGGTACCAGTGGTTGGGTCACTGCAACATAATGGGGCTACACTACCTTCACCAAATAACTGGTTAACGCCCTTAAAGGGCCCGCGGCACACTATCAGCAATCCCGGCCGTGGCACCTAAAATGTATCCCCCTCTGTGCTGGGGTTTCCCAATAAATCCTAACTATCTAAAATACATGGTGGAAAGGTGAGTAGAATATTTAGAATGTTTATCATGTTTATTTATTTTATGTAAATGTGTTGTACTAATTTTTTTCCCCCCTAGGTTGGTGATCTGAAGGGACATCTGCAAAGGTAAGTGGTCCTAATTATTTTATTTTAGGTTAGAATTAGGGTTTCTGTATTTAGATATGATTTATTGTATGTTAGATAGGGGGATGTATTTTAGATAGTTAGGATTTATTGTATATTAGATAGATAGGGATATGTATTTTAGATAGTTAGGATCTATTGTATATTAGATAGATAGGGGTATGTTTTTTAGATAGTTTGGATTTATTGTATATTAGATAGATAGGGGTATGTGTTTTAGATAGTTAGGATTTATTGTATATTAGATAGATAGAGGTATGTATTTCAGATAGTTTGGATTTATTGTATATTAGGATTGATTGTATGTTAGATAGATAGGGGGTAATGTATTTTATTTTATTTGTATTGTATGTATTGTATCGTATTGTGTATGTCTTTCCTTTTCAGGTGTGTAATTTTTATTTTCTGTAGTGGGGGGGGGTGGTAATGTATTTTTTTTATTTTCAGTAATGTTCCTTTTTTTGTGACTTATGTTTTTTTTATTTTCTGTAAGCTGGATTTTTTTTGTTTTTGTGACTTAGTTTTTTTTATTTTCTGTCATTAGAGTGGTGAGGTTTTTTTTTAGGGGGTAGGTAGTGTAGGTAGGTAGTGTAGGTGTTAATAGATTAGTGTAGAGGGGGGTTAGTTTAGATTTAATGGTTTATTGGGGGGTATAGTGCAGTGTAGTGTCTGTATTGACCCCCATGAGTGACAGTGTTAATTAAGGCGTATGGGGGTCTGTATTGACCCCCATTAGTGACGGGGTTTATTAAGTGCTTTTGGGGGTCTGTATTGACCCCCATGAGTTATAGGGTTAATTAAGGCTTATGGAGGTGTGAATTGAGCCCCATGAGTGACAGGGTTAATTAAGTGCTTATGGGGGTCTGTATTGACCCCCATGAGTTATAGGGTTAATTAAGGCTTATGGGGGTCTGTATTGACCCCCATGAGTGACGGGGTTAATTAAGTGCTTATGGTGGTCTGTATTGACCTTCATGAGTTATAGGGTTAATTAAGGGCTTATGGGGGTTTGTATTGACCCCCATGAGTTATAGGGTTAATTAAGGGCTTATGGGGGTCTGTATTGACCCCCATGAGTTATGGGGTTAATTTTAGTTGCCTGGGGTTATAATTTTTTAGCGCGAGTCCTTTCAGGACCTTTACGGTCCTTTAAGGACCCTTGAGGCGCGAAATTTAAAAATTGAAATGCAGCAGGGTCACGATCGGTGCCAGTCGGGGACCCCCGTTGCAAGGGGTTAATGTGGGGGGCTGCGGGGGTCCCAATGGACCGCTGCAGCAAGGGGTTAATGTGGGGTCTCTTTGGTGGGTTAATAGAGGGGGGTTAATTTTAGGTGCCGCGGCCAGGATTGCTAATAGTGTGCCGCGGGCCCTTTAAGGAGCCGCGGCGGGGAATTTAAAAGTTTTAAATGCAGCGGGGGCCTGATCGGTGCCGATCAGGGACCCCGCTGCAAGGGGTTAATGTCGGGTGGCTTCAGGGGTTCCAATAGGGACCCCTGCAGCATGGGGATGTGTATAGGGAGCAGGGGGGAGCATCAAAAGGCTGTCTCTGGCTTCTCCGAGTCAGCACGTCGAGGCTTTAGGATCCCTTGCTAGCACTTTTTTGTGCCCATAGGGATTCTTTCGAGGTGCGAGATTCACCTCATAGATTTAAGGCTGCGTGTGACTCTGTATCTCTCTCGGAGCTTATTCTCTGCCATTTTTCAGAGTCATCTCGCAAAGCAGGCTGCAAGGGAAGTATTGGGGAACAGCAAAAAACTGCCTTTTGCGAGGACCGAGGGAACTAAGAGGGCTAATTTAATAAGGCCCTAAATAAGGTTTCTTTGACATGACCTATCCCTCATAAATCTGTGTTGGTTTTTAATTATAATCTTGTTTTAAAAGATATATTCTTGTATATTATCCCTTACTAACCCTTCTAAAAGCTTTCCCACTACAGAATTGAGACTTACAGATCTATAATTTCCTAGATTTGTTGATCCCTTCTTAAATATAGGTATCACATCTGCTTTTATCCAGTCATCTGGTAGAGACCCTGTGTTGCAGCAAGGGGTTAATGTGGGGACACTTCGGGGGTCCCGATGGGGACCCCCGCATTTTAGGTTCCGTGGGGTATATTGGACTAATGTGTGGGGTTCTTCCTCTAATGACTTAGAAGTAGGATTGGAAAGTAGTGTCTCCATTTTTGCTGATGACACTAAGTTGTGCAAGGTAATTAATAGTGATAATGATGTACTTCCCCTCCAAAGCGATTTACATAAATTAGAGAAATGGGTGACTAAATGGCAGATTAGATTGAATATGAATAAATGTAAAGTTATGCATCTGGGAAGGAAAAATAGCCATGCAATTTATAATCTTAATGGAGTAAATCTAGGGGTATCAGATATTGAAAGGGAGTTGGGAGTGCTTGTGGACAACCACCTAGGTAAGCAGCATCTGCAAAGGCAAGTAAAATATTAGCATGTATTAAGAAGGGTATAGAAGCAAGGGAAGCAAATATAATTCTCCCACTATACAAATCCCTAGTAAACCCTCATTTGGAATATGGAGTACAATTTTGGGCACCACTACAAAAAAGGACATTTTAGAGCTGGAAAAAGTACAGAGAAGGGCTACAAAACTAATAAGCTGAATGGAGGGTCTAAGTAATGAAGAAAGATTAACCAAATTAAACTTATTTTCTCTAGAAATAAAGGTGTCGAAGAGGGGATATGATTACCTTATAAAAATATTTCCAAGGTCTATACAAGGCTTTGTCAAGTGAACTTTTTGTGCCAAGACGTTTTCAACTGACATCTTTTGAGGTCAGAAGTAAAAAGATTTCACCTTAAAAAAAGAAAGGAGTTCTTCACAGTGAGGGTGGTTAATCTGTGGAATTATCTACCAAAGGAGGTGGTGACAGCGGATTCCATAGATAACTTTAAAAAGGGATTCAATATATTTTTAAATAAAAAGGGCATTTAGGGTTATCCTGGATAATTAGAAAGGGAGTATTGATCCAGGGAGGAATCTGATCGCCAGTATATGGGGTCAGGGAGGAATTTTATATAATGTTTCCCCTTTTGAAACAATTGGCAAAGTTTCACTGGGGTTTTCTTTCTGTTTGCCTTCCTCTGGATGAATTAACAATTAATCTGCATATTGCAGATCAGAGTAGATCTAAAAATGCTTAACTTGACGAACTAAAAGTATTTTTTCAACCTCAATTACTATGTAACTAAGTAACTCCTCAAAGGGCATACGTTTAGGAGTACCTTGGTATTACTACAAGCAGTAGCGAGATACCGCCAGTGCAGGTGGTGCAAAGCACCGGGGCCCCTGCATCAGAGGGGCCCCAATGACTCCCCACACCCAAGTCCACGCCCCCCCTCCACCCCAGCCTCACCCGTTCTCCCCTGTGATCTTCTACTTACCCTGATCTGCTGTAATCCAGTTTTATGCTTCCTCTGCTCCTTTCCTGAGGGGCCCGTCTTTTTGCAGAGGCAGGGAACTGACATCACTGCAGGGGAGGAGCAGAGGAAGCACCGAACTGGACTACAGCCGATCATGGTTAGTAGAAGCCCACAACTACAGGAGAGATCTGATGAAACTGAAGGGGCATGGGCCAGCAGTCGAGGGAGGATGAAAGGGCATGAGGTGGAGAGGGGCTGAAGGTGCATGGGGTGGGTTGGAGGGGGGCTGAAGGGGCGTGGGGTGGAGGCGGCTGAAGAAGCGTTGGGTGGAGGGGGCTGATGAGGCATGGGTTGGAGTGGAGGGGGGCTGAAAGGGCATGGGGTGGAGGGGGCTATTTATTTTTATATGTATATATATATTATAATCTAACAGAAATATATATATATATATATATATTAATATATATACACAAACATTTATAATCTATACTGCATATATATATACTGTGTGCATATATATATATATATATATATTTATATATATTTACTTATAGATTTACATGTATATATATATATATATATATATATATATATATATATAATATATACTCATAATCTATACTGTATATATATGTTTATATATAAATATATATATATATATATATATAGTAATTTAGTAATTACTAATCCATATATATATATATATATATATATATATATATATATATATATATATATATATATATATATATATAGAGAGAGAGAGAGAGAGAGATTAATAATGAGTATTGCAATATAATTTGATACCTTTTGTATTGGACAAACGTCTTATATATATATATATATATTTATATCACCAGTAGGGAGATCAACAGTGCCGAGGGAGGCCCAAAATATAAATTTTTGCACTGCGGCCCTCCATGCACTAGCTCCGCCACTGACTACAAGTTTCCTGCTTGAACCTTGGTACAGTGAGCATCTTGAGGGAAGGGAGAGAGAGGGTGCAGATCAATAGAAAAACTGCTGTGGTTTTTACTTTCAACTGTTTGTGACTCTCACTTGGAGAGACCTCAAATGTTATGAGGTATAGAGATCGCATTCAATATAATCTCCACGTGAAATGTCAATCTTCTTCACCTCCAGCAAATAGATCCCAAAATGGAGTATAATGTAATGTGGTAAAGTATATCTATAAATGATTAATGGGATGAGGACGAAGAATAGCCTAGAGGACCTGACAATGTCAGTGCTGTGTATATGGTGTATTACACATGACCCCAGCATGATCCATTTGGATTTTGTCAAATAAACAGACAGACTACCGAACTTTGGGAAAAATACGGGCCACAGCTTTATTAAAACCAACCATTTTTATATAACCATAAATTAACATAATTAACATTCTTACACAATTTCTTTAATTAACGTCCCGGAGGAGGTGCTCGGCCAGGTCAGTAACCTCACGCTCTGGACCCACGCCCATAGCCCCCCAATGCTTTTCCAAAGCACGCCCATGAGGTAGGCCAACGCCCACTTAAGCCAGTCGGCGGGGCAACTCACCTCCCGCCACTGAGAAAACGAGGGACCCCTCTTGAGGCTGCGACCCCCCCTTGTCGCTCAATAAAGCTAAGGCCCATCTTGCGTCTTCCTTAAGCTCCAAAGTTATCAGTTCTAGACCTATCTCTGTTAAGTGGACCTTATCGGGACAAAATAATTCATCTGCATCTGCGCCTTCGAATTCTTGATGCCTAATGATAAAAAAAAACAAGTTTCAAATAAAACTAGCCATCTGTTTGTTGATCTTCTGTCTAGCCCTATCAACTGAAACCGGATCCCGAGCGTTCCACCATGACCGTCTCTTGATCATTTCGGACCACACTATAAACAGGCCTGGAAATTGATCTAACCAAAACTCAACATCTCTCTTCATAACTTTTAACATCTTTCTCAGAGGCACGACCCCCATGTCGTTGCCCCCAGCATGTATAATCAATATATGAGGTCTACCGTGTTGATGGGGGATGCTCTCCAACAGGCCATTCACCTATGTCCATCTCAAGCCTCGGAACACAAGCCATCTTACCTGTAGGTCCATCTCCGGTATGCCCAGTTGGACGTTGTTTCCAGTGACTGAGGCCAACCGGTGGGCCCAATACATGTAAGAATGGCCGATGATCCACAGCTGTCTCTTTTCTGCAACACACAAAAGGTCATTTTAAATTACCTGTCCGTGTCGCACATAGGACCGAAAATGTTGTGACTCCCATCTCCCAATCCTTTTGACCATGATTTCCGGCAAGCCTCATCTCGCCACCTCCGTAGCGGCCCCAATATGAAACGAGCGAGTTCCGAAGTCCGCCGGGTCCATACCCACACGCAGCAATGACTTCTTCAACATCCTTTCAAATTGAAATCAAGACAAAGCCTGGCCGTTGGCATGCAAAAGCAGAGGGCCTGGCCCCGCTGGCCGCTTTTCCAGGTACGACCTCACATTCACATAGGGGCAACACTCAGTACCAATTTTGTACAGGACCACCTCCTTTCCCTTTCCACCTTGGTCGGTTTTTGAACTCCTTAACCACACCAACAACCTGTCACCTTCCAGACAGGTGTCCTTTGCTAGCAGCCCTCCTCAACCGTGCCTGTTCACCGAGACCAGTCCTGAACACGTCAAAGATCATAAGGGAAAAGGCCGTACGGAAAAGCAGGGATTTGAAAGAGTCCCTGCATAGCATACCCAACGCCTCCACTAGGCACAACAGCAGTGAGAATGTGATTGGACGCTTCCTGTCCATCACCCATAAATATTCCTTTCACCACCCGGCGAACCATAAATTCCTTTGTTAGGTCCTTCAGCCCTGCCAGTTTGAACATGAAGGCCAACACTGGTAATTGCCAACCCACCACGGCCCTGGAATCGCCTCTTTCTGCGCACTGCATCAGAAACCAAAGCAGGACCCCTACCAACTTCTCTTCCGATGACATGCCTCCTGCGGCCTCCTTCAAATCACTCTATTCATTCCAGACTCTCCGCTAGACTGACCACGTCCTTGGCGCCAATGGTTGCCTGACGTACCCGGCTGCTCCAAGTTCCCAAAGCTCTGTAGGGATGATCTCGCCTTCCTCCTTTGCCGCCGGGGCCAGGGTTCAGAACCGGGCTTCCTGAAACCGAGAAAGGGCCTGATGCTTAAATCTGGAACATGTTCTGCTCTCACCCATATATTCGAGTGAAGGCAGTACAGAACCAGATCCCGGATCAGCCGAATCACCGGCAGACGCCGACAGACTATTGATCCACAAACACATTACCTGACTGAAAAACCACTTGCCGATCTCTAAAATTTTTACCACACAGGTGTACTGCCGCGACTATGGCAAACAATTCTAAAACTGCAGAATCATTTGTAAGACCCGCCGACACCCATGACTGAGGCCATGCTGCAGAGCACCATGACCCCTTAAAGTAGGCGCTGAATCCAATCAACCCGGAAATGCCTGCATATAGACCGAGATGCCCGTTTGACACACTGTCCGGGTGAATTAAAGTGCTGCCGTTAATTTCCCGAAGAAATGCTATCAATACTCGGGCGTCCTTCCTCACTGCTCCCGACACTTTTATGAAATGGTGAGGCTGCCGAACGCCCGCAGTTGCTAACAATATTCTCCTGTTAAAGATACGGCCCATGGGGATGATCCTGCATGCAAAATTCATCTTCCCAGGATTGATTGAAGCCGCCGCAGGGACACCCTGTTTGGGATTGTAAACCCCTCCCGAAAACCCTCTCTGAGCGGGGCGGCTGCCCCAGCCTTTCCCGGCAACCTACTGTAGCATTCTAGCCACTGCAGCATTGCGTCCAACCTTATGGGTGTCCGGCCCTTTTTGAATGGGCTCTCCTGCTCGGACCCCTTCCTTCGCTCTGTTACACCTTGTGAGAGCATGCTCACCATCACAGTTCGAGCAGGCATGTTTAAATCGGCAGTTTGGTGCCCACTTGTAGCTGCCTTCATTGAAGGAGTGGGGTATTCCACGGCCCGTTGGGCCCTTCGTGGAGCGGCCTCTAGCCCTGCCTGGGGTCCTCCTAAAGTGCGGCATGACACGCATCAGAGTCTTTATGTTTAGTCAGTAGGCCACCGCCTTGTCGCTCCATGCCATAAGCGATCTGGAAGACATGTACTGGCGAAATTCTTCATCATACCGCCAGCACGTCATCCCTCCATAGGTCCGATATGCGTTTCTAATTTCCTCTAAGTGCACAAACAAGCCAGAGCACTGCTCCGGGTGTCTCTCCCCCATTATGCAGGCCATTATTGCAAATGTATGTAGCCAGCTGTCAAAAGTCCTCTGGAAATGCCTATAGGTAGTTCTCCTGTCTTTCCCTTCCCTAGGAAACCGCTCTTGCGAGTCCGACAACCGAGACATGGGCAACAAAGAAAAAAATTCTATGAATTCCCTGCGCCAGATTTTTTCTTTGATTTCTAGAGATAAGTGTGTCCCTAAGTTTTCCTGACTGCACACAATTGACTGCCTCATGGCCGTATCAGCCACTCTCCTCTCACTAACCTTTTGAGAAGCTCCCCCTGCATTGCTCTCCCCGGGCTCGCTGGCGGGATTGTGGAACTACCGACCCCGCTTTTCCGGCCAAACCGCTTACCCACTCCCAAACTTCCTCACCGGAACCAGCTATGTTGTGAGTATTCATGAGGGATTTTAGGGAGGTCAAAAATAGGGATGCCCTGGGAAATGTCCCCCCTTCATCTGCCTTTACCCCCCCCCCCCCCTCCCCCGGAAATCCTTGTTTTCTCACCTTACTCTCGCAGTCCAGGAGTATCTGCCAGCCCGGGAAGGCCTTGCTGATCTGAGCGAGCGGGGGTCCGTGCCCGTCCCGAGAGCCCCCTTCCACACCTCTCGAGCAGGTGCAGCTGCAGCCGCACAATCTTCCACTCCGCAATCTGGATCTGCTTCTGGGTCTGAGGAAGCATGAGGAACAATCACTAGAGTGGTGGCTCTATATCGTAAAGTCTCTCTCTGGTCTGAGGGCCTAGGAGGGTCAATAACGTCATAAAACCAGTCATATCCCTGAGTCGCTTTGACAGTCCCTGTATCCTGAATGATGTCAGGGCTGTTAGTGCTGAGCAGTGGCCTAACTCTTTTGTCAGGGGATTTTTGTTCTTTGCTGGCATCGATGTAAAGATCAAAGGACTGTACCTGTTCGTCGACTTCCGGACCCTGGTGGGGCGTGTCTGCTGTGCCACTGGGGCCGTCACTGGAACCTAATCAATTACCACCAGACCGTCGTTGGCCACCATGCTGCTGGAACCGGGGGTCTGCTGTAGGCCTTGGGGCAAGTCGCTGGGTGGTGGCCAGACGGCTAGGCCCTCGCCCAAGCCTCCCATTGGCACTGCCTTCTCTGCGGTGGGGGGGGATAAGCTCTTGGCTCTCAAAAAACCTATCCGTGGCCCCCTGGCTCTCCATGGCCCTATTGCCCAAATCCAGGCTGGCCCGCTGCTCCGTGGGACTAATGGGCTTGTCTAGACTATAGGGCTCACCTACTGGGCCAAGGTCACCGGTCACTCCAGGCCGGGCCTGAATCCTGGCAGGCACACCCTGCCCTCTTAGGTCCCTTGGGTCCATCCTATCCTGGACCCACCTAACTCCATGACTTAAAGCCCTGGTTCTAACCATGGCTAGCAAGGCTTCTAAATCCCCAGGGTCCATGCCAAAATGCAACCACACACAGACAAGCACAAACTGCAAGGACACAAGCACAAACTGCAAGGACACACACACACAAGCAGGGAAACTACTAGTATGAATGTAGGTATGGGTTAAATGTGTACATGCACAGGAGCACAGCGTGACCTGCTTATCTGGGCAATGGCCGGTGCAGAGTGAGGAAAAAGCCCGCCAACTTGGCGGGAGACCCTCCCTCTATCCCCTGGCTAATCAGGACCGCCCAGGCTCTGCTGGGTCATGCTGCACTGCGTCAGACCCGTGTGCCTGGGCTGCCTCCGCACCAGCCAGTAACTCCACTTGAGGTTTAATATGGTAAAAAAAAAAAAAAGGGAAATAATTTGTTATGTACTGATATCAATTATTAATGATATCTGTAAAACAAAGGATAAATATAAATAATGCAATGATGAAATAAAAAAGAAAAATGTAAGTACTAAAACGCATTTCGCTGCTCCTCCCTATTGTGTCAGAGTGTGTAGCACATTTCCTCATCCTGTGTGCAAATGAAGTAGATGCTGTCCACTCTGCCATAGCTGGAAAAGGATGACAGGAGCTCCATCCCAAATACAAGTTTTCTCCCAAATATTAACTTTTTTAATCCCAATAAATTGATCAGTTTCTGATTTTTACTACTTGGTTACTCATTAAATTATTACTATTAGTCATGAACTTTTCCTATTTAGTCATGAAAGATGGTTTGCCCTTTAATTACTTTTTTTGGAAATAATGTATAATGTCATACTTCTAATCCAATTCCATCATAAAAGCAAAGTGATTTGTACTTTTGAAAAAGTATAATGCACATTCCAAATGCATACAGTGTATTCTTATATCGATGAGACAGTGTATTAGTCAATTCCTGTATATTCAGTTTTCCATAGTCTCCTATACACTGCGATAAAAACAAATATATATAGGGTGATTGTCTATTGATTTGTCTTATATTTCAGTCTTTGTGGGATCCTGTGAGAGAGAATCACTATGCATTTTATAATGCATTTTATATCTTTTTTTTTCATTGTTCTATACCATTATTTGGATTATTATATGGCTTTTACTATTATGTTTTATGTATCCATTTTAAGGCACTTTTTAAGTTTATGAGGTCTTGAATGAAGTTTAGATAAGACTGTAGTTATTATCCCTTTGATGTGTTTTATTTATCTGTCTGCATGGTGGTAACTCCTATCTCCCTCCTGATAAAAACTAATTGTATATACTTTTTATACGTATATGTGAGTCGTTCACAAATTATGAGATAAAATGAGGGTGGAGAGGAGACTTGACGACAGCATTGACCATGAATATTCACTTACATGCAATAAAAGACAGTAAATACATGTACTTATACATACCTATGTATTACAGCTTTTCATATTTGTCTGTGCATGCAACTTACAGAGTAATAAAATATTTTCCAGAGAGAAAAAAATGTACAAAGGATATAATAAAAGACAACATGCATGAGTAATGCCAGTACTGGCATGCAATTTATTAATGTATGGATTATATCATGACAAGCAATTCCTGTCATATTATTATTTAATTGTAATTTTCCCACTTACACATTTCTCTCCAAATCCCTTTTGCTATAGTCCAAAAGAAGCCTTTAGTGATCAGTAAATGGCAAGGCCGGATTTACACTTAAAACGTTCCTAAACAAAGGCTCTTCAGGTGCCCCTGTCTCACCTTACACATATATGTAATATTACAGTTTGTGTAAACTAGCCTAGGAAAGTGCTCACAATCTATGTATATGTCATGAAAATATATAAATACAAGCTATATTGCTTGTTTGTTCATATAATTATGTTACTGTTCAAAACTGCCAAAGTGCAGTGGAAACATTGTATTTGAGGTTCTGTAATAAAAAAACATGTATATGTAGATAGATACTTACTACGCAGCATGTCCATATGTGGTTGTCTTGGTGCCTGATAGCCCAACAGTATCCATAATCCCCAGTAAATATGGCTACCAAACTCCATTGGGTAAAAAGGTGGAAAACAAATCCAGGGACTCAGGGTCTTTGCCTCCCCCTGCCTGAGGCCTGACCCTGGGTGTACAGGGCATTTTTTCCCCATTATTCTACGGTACCAAACCCAGGGGAGAAAACAATTCTGGGGGTGACCCGGTGGATCCCCTGTCAGCACAAACCCTACAGGCCAGGGCCAATGCCCACTTCTTCTTATGGGACTATGGGGGTTGAAATTACTCCTTTGTGGCAACAACAAACAATCATTCCAGTATGGGCCCTGCCAGCTGGATCTGCTGGCTTGGATTAGAAATTGGGGCCTTGGCTTTAGCCTCCACCCCCCTGGGTTGAACCATGGGGGACCTTGCACTCACCTCCTTATGAGTCCATGTCAAGGTGTCCACCGGCAGGACCTCACTGTTCTTTCCAGCTGCTAGCTCTGGGTCTGTAGATATTTACCGTACTGAAGCACAGTTCATTACCTCCTGTTCCAAGGGCTGGTGCACATGACTGCTCCCATCCCGGTTTCTCCTTGTACCATCAATTTCACAAACATTCTCTGTCTTCCCCACTGCCTTGTTGTTAAAATCTGGGTATGGCTGGTCTCCTTGGTCTGGCACAGGTTGTTCTCTGTATTTGCCCCATGTTACATGGCTGGCTCCTGGACAGTAGTTATGCAGAGGGAAAACAAATTACAATGAAGGATATAGCAAAAGGCAACATGCATGAATAATGCCAGCACTGGCATGCAATTTATAAATGTATGGATTAAATCATAACAAGCAATTTCTGTCACATTATTAAGTATTGATTGTAATTTCTCAACTTTCACTTTTCTCTGTCTAAATCCCTTTAGTCCTTTTGTCCACAAGAAGCCTTTAGTGATCAGTGAATGGCAGGGCCGGATTTACACTTAAGATGCCCCTAGACAAAGGCTCCTCAGGTGCCCCTGTCTCACCTTACAAATATGTGTAATATTATAGTTTGCGTTAACTAGCTTAGGAAAGTGCTGACAAACTATGTATATATCATAAAATATATAAATGAAAGTTACAGTGCTTGTTTGTGTATATAATTATATTGCTGTCCAAAACTCCAAAAGTGCAGCGAAAAAATTGTATTTGAGGTCCTGTACTAAAAAAACAGGTATAGATAGATACTTACTACTCAGTCTGTCCATATACCATTGTCTTGGTGCCTGATAGCCCAGCAGCATCCATAATCCCCAGCAATATGACTACCAAACTCCATTAGTGAAAATGGGGAAAACAAATCCAGGGGCTCAGGGTCTTGGCCTCCCCCTGCCTGTGGCCTGACTCTGGGTGTGCAAGGATTTTTTTTTCATTATTCTCCAGTACCAAACCCATAGGAGAAAACAATTCTGGGGGTGATCCCTTGGCCCATCAATTTCACAGATGTTCTCTGTCTTCCCCACTGCCTTGTTGTTGCCATCTGGGTATAACTGTCTCCTTGGCCTGGCACAGTTCCAAGTTTGTTTTCTGTGTTTGCCTCTTGGTCCATGACTGGCTCCTGGACAGCAGTTATCTGCTGGAGCCCCATTACTGGTTCACAGTCCCTCTCTGGTTCCTTCCAGAATCCGGGAGCATGGTGAATCCCTCCCAGGCCTGATATCACAGTCTGACTTCCATGATGTTTGCTTTCTATTATATATCTGAGTTCTGTGACTCCATCGCTGTCAATTTGGCGCCAGTAAACGCTGAACTCCATGATGTCCCTGAGGAAGCTGAAGTGATGCGAAACACACGCGTCGGACTTGTCTAGCAACAGTGACGTCACCAGGACCTAGAGAGGAGTTCAGCGTTTACTGGCGCCAAATTGACAGCGATGGAGTCACAGAACTCAGATATATAATAGAAAGCAAACATCAACATACAGGATAAGTCACAGTTATATTTCTTTCTCAACATCATGTTCTTGTATAATTGTTATGATAATATACATAAAGAAATGTTGAACACTATCTCCAAATATTAAGTGATTAGATAGCAATGATATTTTTATATAATATATATGGAGACAATTATACTATAGAGATATAATTTGATATAATAATCTTTTCCTGAATGATAAACAAGATAGATTATTAAAACTGCTTTAACTTAGAGTATACTGATTAATAAGTAATACTTATTTATATTATTATTATATCTATTCAACACATTTATTAAAATGTGCTTATTATATAAAATGTTAAGTTTACTTTTAGAGTAGGTTAGCTTGCCTTGGTATGTTAGATTAGGGGGTAATTGGTGGATCCCCAGTACCACCATCAGGATTAGTTTATTTAGTTTTTTCAGGTTTGTGCAGATAGTATATTTAGAATTAGTGTAAAGGAGTAAATGGTGGGCTCTGCTACCACCAAATCAGAACTATAATTTACATCAAATCATCACCTTATAGCACTGTGCACTTTATCACTTTGATTTTTATTTAGGTTATAGTAAAATGTATTTTTTTTTGCGGTGTCTCTATAGCAATTACATTATTATACTTAACTTCTTTCAGTGTTCTGTTGTGTGTTCATTGCTGCTATATGTTAATTTTAATTGTTTTTTAACATGTTGTACTTATATATGTATTGAATAAATTAAGAAATGTTATTTATCAAGATAAAAATGTTTGAATAATAATTAATTAATTACTACCCTTCCTTAGGAGGCTAAATTGGTTTGGATATATAGGTGTTCTTTTCTCTTCTTTTGTTTACTATCAATGAGCGACATACATATTACATTTTTTTATATGCTATAGTTATAAACAGAACAGGGTTTAAAATTAGCCTGAGCGTAACAATGAGTTACCACAAAAAGGGAAGCATTTACAATCACATTGCATTTGCAGTATAAAGAATGTGAGATCATTTCCCACAAGTTGTTAGCAAATGTTCAACTATTTACTACATGTTTTTATACTGTAATTAACCAATTACTTTTTATGACCCAGATAGTGCTCACTATATTGCACTTCTGCGAAAAAGCACACATGATGAAATACAGTATATTGGCATTTTCATGCATATACACAAGAACAGATATTAAAATCTTTTTACTGGATGCCTCCGTCTGTTCCTGTTCTCTGTGACATTATTATTTCATTTTATTTTAATTGTTCAGGAGGACTGACACTTCAATTTTTATTTAGTATATTTTGAAGCCAGTGTGATCTGGGATACAGACTATCAGTTAAATTTTAAATGAGCGTTTTGAGCAGTAAGAGATGTAAAAAAATGAATTACTCTTAAGGGCCATGATTGGTTCGAACGAGGCAGATGTTTTGCTAAGAATTGAGTTGCAAGGAGGAGGGAGATAAAGCATAAAGAACTACTGCACAATGAAAAACAGATATATGTTATTACTATGCAGGGGAAAAAGTCATACAGATAGACCCTCATTCATTTGAGACTTTCGGGAGATCCAGGCTCGCAAGTGGTGATCACAAGTTATTCTGCTATTCAATTGACTTCCGTTTGTGGGCTCTTATCGAGTTACGTGCTCAGAGCTGTGATTCATTGCGATTCATATAATCCCAATTTAATGCCCTCCAAATCTTTGATCTTTCATGGCTGCAAGAGTCCTGAACGCTAAAATCACAAATCACTATTCAATTGCTCCGATTCCCCCTCACTAACCACTCCGTCAAACAGGCAAATGGCAAATATCTAACCACAAGTAAATGGTACCAAGGAGGTCTCACACAGTGCTTAATGACAAATCAGAGCATTTAAAAGCAAATTAAAAAGAAATACTGTACTTTTATAAAGAGTGAAAGTGATGTTAAGTCTTAGAATTAATAGCACAATATTCTCCAATAATTTATTTCATTTTCAATTTTTCGTGGTATATCAAGCACGGCAATCGATGTGAAGTCCTAAGGGCTTCAACCTCCAAGCCCGTAGGACTTTGAAATCCAGCCTCCATTTTTTCAAAGTCCTACAGCCTTCACTTACGAAAATTGCTTTTTATCACAAGGTGTAGTTAACCCTCTAAGTTTAGAGGGTTAAGTACACCTTGTAATAAAAAGCTATTTTCAAAGGGTAACTTCTCCATTCTAATTCTCCTGGACCTCTCTGCTGCCTTCGACACAGTTGACCACCATCTTCTAATCCAAACTCTCCGTTCATTTGGCATCCAGGGCACAGCTCTTTTATGGTTCACATCCTATCTAAAAGATCGTACATTTAGCGTCTCCTTCTCTGGCACCTCTTCTTCACCTCTCCCTCTGTCTGTTGGCATTCCCCAAGGTTCTGTCCTAGGCCCCCTCCTCTTCTCCATCTACACCTCCTCCCTTGGCACCCTCATAAAATCCTTTGGATTTCAGTATCATCTCTATGCAGATGATACTCAAATCTACCTCTCTGCACCCGATCTATTACCCTCTCTTTTAGCTCAAGTTTCCAACTGCCTCTCTAGCATATCCTCCTGGATGTCTACCCGTCAACTCAAACTCAACATGTCTAAGACTGAACTCCTCATCTTTCCACCCTCTACTATAGCTTCCACTCCTCAAATATCTCTCACTGTTGACAACACCATCATCACTCCCACCTCCCAGGCCCGTTGTCTTGGGGTTCTACTGGATCCCTGACTCTCTTTTATTCCTCACATCCAATCGATAGCTAAATCTTGCCAGTTTCACCTAAAAAACATCTCCAAAATTCGTCATTATCTTACACAAGACACAGCTAAAATTCTAATACACTCTCTCATCATATCTCGACTCGACTACTGCAATTCCTTTCTTGCTGGCCTCCCCATCTCTCGTCTGTCTCCCCTCCAATCCATAATGAACGCCTCCGCTAGACTCATCTTCAATACCAAACGCTCAGTGTCTGCAGCTCCTCTCTGTCAATCACTCCACTGGCTTCCCATAGCTTCCAGAATCACATTTAAAATCATGGCCCTAACACATAAAGCCCTCAACAACAGTGCACCCCCTTATATCTTTGCTCTTGTTTCAAAATACTCTCCCAACCGCCCCCTTCGTTCTGCTAACGACCTTCTTCTTTCCTCCTCTCTCATCACCTCCTCTCACTACCGTCTTCAGGACTTTTCTCGTGCAGCCCCTACTATTTGGAACTCCTTGCCTCGCTCCATTAGATTAACTTCCTGCCTCAAAACCTTTAAAAAATTATTAAAAACACACCTATTTAAAAAATCATATCACCTTCAGCCTTTATAATTACAACTGCACACTCCACAGCTTAATAACACTCCCACCCACAATCTACAGTACAGCTCACAGACCCCTCCAATTGACTAAACAAATTGCATTCACATTGCCATTTTGTATTTGTCACCCTCTTGTATCACACCTAAACCCTTAGATTGTACGTTTGCGAGTTTTCAATTGTGTGTCCGTGTCTTGGAAACAAGCACTATGTACATTTGATTATATGCTCAAAACAGGGCCCTCCATTCTTTAAGGTGTTAAGTTTGTTTGTTTTTTGCCATGTACTAACCCCCTGTACAGCGCTACGGAATATGTTGGCGCGATTTAAATAAAGATAATAAATAATAATAATACTTGAAAAAGGTATTGCTTTTTTTTTATTATTTGCTGAAAACAGAGTTTTAAAGTTCAAATGTTAATCAGTGAGCATTTGTATGATTCATTCACTGTATTCTTTCAGAAAATAAAAAATTGTTGAAATTAACTGATTAACTGAACTTAATTTGATACAGTGCCACATGGAAGACTAGTGAGCAAACTAAGGGATACAGGAATTGCAGTAAATATCTGCTCATGGATCGAGAGCTGGCTAAAAGACAGGAAGCAAAGGGTTGTTGTAAATGGAACATACTCCGATTGGTCTAATGTGATAAGTGGGGTTCCTCAGGGCTCAGTATTGGGTCCTCTCCTTTTTAACATATTTATTAATGACATTGAAGTAGGACTCGAATGTAGTGTCTCCATTTTTGCTGATGACACTAAGTTGTGCAAGGTAATAAAATCAGATAATGATGTACTTTCCCTACAAAAGGATTTGCATAAATTAGAGAAATGGGCGGCTAAATGGCAGATGAGATTTAATACAAATAAATGTAAGGTTATGCATTTGGGAAGGAACAATAGCCAAGCAATCTATAATCTTAATGGAGCAAATCTAGGGGTATCAGATATTGAAAGGGATTTGGGAGTACTAGTGGACAACCACCTAGGTAACAGTGCTCAAAGCCAAGCAGCTGCTGCAAAGGCAAATAAAATATTAGCATGTATTAGGAAGGGTATAGAAGCCAGGGAAGAAGATATAATTCTGCCACTATACAAATCTCTAGTACGCCCTCATTTGGAATATGGAGTACAATTTTGGGCACCACCTCACAAAAAAGACATTTTAGAGCTGGAAAAAGTACAGAGAAGGGCTACAAAACTAATAAGGGGAATGGAGGGGCTAAGTTATGAAGAAAGACTAGCAAAATTAAACTTATTTTCGCTAGAAAAAAGGCGTCTAAGAGGAGATATGATTACGTTATTTAAATACATCCAGGGTCAATATAAGGCTTTGTCAAGTGAACTTTTTGTAGCAAGAGATTTTCAACTGACAAGAGGACATCCGTTGAGGTTAGAGGAAAAAAGATTTCACCTTAAACAAAGAAAAGGGTTCTTCACAGTTAGGGTGGTTAAACTGTGGAATTCTCTACCAAAGGAGGTGGTGACAGCGAATTCGATAGACAACTTCAAAAAGGGGTTAGATATATTTCTGAATAAAGAGGGCATTCATGGCTATCATAGATAACAAGCAAGGAATATTGATCCAGGGAGAAATTTGATCGCCAGTTTCTGGGGTCAGGAAGGAATTTTGCTTTTTTTTTCCCCTTATGAGACAATTGGCAAAGTTTCAATGGGGTTTTTTTTTATGTTTGCCTTCCTCTGGATCAATTAACAATAATTAACAATTAACAATAATAATAAATAGTCCAAATTAAAAAGATCAATAGAGATCTAAAAAGGTTGAACTTGATGGACTAACTCTTTATTCATTCTCCAATACTATACTATTAATAATTATTTAATCAATAATTTAATTAATAACTAATCCGCATATTGCAGATCAGAGGAGATCTTAACAGGTTGAACTTGATGGACTGAAAGTCTTTTTTCAACCTTAATTACTATGTAACTATGTAACTATGTAACTATGTAACTTGCCACGGCATAGTAACATTTTGAAATTCAGTCACTTAAAGGGTTAAAACAAAAGTCATATGTCCCATTCATAACTTTGTGTATAACATACAAAGTTAGAACATTCTAGTATTTTTGTTAAAACTATAAATAAAGGGTAGGTGGAATTCTGGAATGTTTCTAGACTGTATTTAATAATAGTATAAGTAAATTTTAAGTGCTTTTAAGTAATATATTTCCTTGAAGTAACTCATTTTTTTCGTTCTCTTCTTATGTTTGCAGGCTCCTTAGAGAGGTTGATAACACTGATTGCAAAGACAGTACGTCAAGGAGTCTGCAAATATTGCAATGTTAAACTGTTCATTTAACAAAATGGGACTAACATATATTTTTTATAGTGAATTTGTAACTAGTGAAAATGACCTTTTTATCAACTCAAGTTTAAAAGTTTAATGCTATAGCCGGAACTGTTAACATATGTTTTTATTTAAACCTTTTCAGTGTCATTTAAACATTTTGCATATTTTATGCTGATACTAGCATGTAAACATTGAGAAAGTGGCAATTTAAAAACTTAAAAGTATACAAAATTGATCACCACACTGATTCCATAAACAATCACTGAATATCTTAAAATTTTCATTAAGAATATTACACTCTTTGGTGGGTTGGGCTGTTCTGATTTTTGATGCTCTGATGCTGAAATGTTCTCACCTGTGATCACACAATATTAAAACTAAACTAAAATCTGGACCTGTCTGGTGTCACTGAGAAGTGATTTGGATAAAGGTTTTGAGTAAAAGAGCTATCCGGGTCTCTGACAAATGTGGAGCATATATATATATAGTGGACTTTCTGACAAAATCGTTGTCAAGACTGGTTCATTTTGTTCCTGTCACAACCCACTTCTTGGGATGCAGATGGGCCCCTTCTGATCCCCTCAGCCAAAGGCCCAGTAGAGCCTAAAATACCCAAAAGAGATATACTCACTTGAGGCTTATACTTTCCCTAACCAATTTCCATTGTAAATCCCATCTCCATGGATGGCTCCCTCCTGCATATCTCCTAATTGGATGCTAATTCTATCATTCTAGGCCACCCTTCTAAGGCAGGCAATTCAATCCACATGTTCATATGTAGGTGCTTCTCCTATTGGCTGTTCCTCAGACAGTATAGGAATTTAAAGTTGCTTACACCCAGTTACATTTTAGACAGAGCCAATAGTAAATACGTCAGTAAAACATGGTGTTTAAACTACAATCAATTAGTGTTTAGAAGTCCAATTTGCTATCGGACTTGCCATCCAAAAATTAAAAAATCAATAAAAAATCAGTAAAGCAACTATTCTAGTCCATGATATGTATTACCTCCTTGATTCCCGGGATTGAAATAACACGGAAATAAAACGTAAAAATAATATTTTTTTTATTGCAGATTTGCGAGCTGGAGACTGTTGTGCAATTCATTCTAATGCCTTTCGAGTCCTATCTAGTACTAGTATTGTAGCGGAACCCATCACTGTTTTACCCTGTTTTATGATTATTATGGTTAAAATATGATCCTACTATATGTATGTTGGTTGATGCTCTGCAGAATATTGTCCCAGACATTTGCAGCTACTTGGCATGGGAGATAATCCTGTTACAGCGACTCCGCATAAGATAAAGGAAGTCTATTGTATACAGTGTTTTCATTCTCAGATAAGAACAAAGAAGTGTAATTGAATCAATGTCTGATTGTATCAAAGTTGTCAGGGAGCCCCGGAGAGGTGTGACCCACCTATTGTTCTCTTTATGGGTATTGTGCGGCCAAATATGGGCATGTGTATTGCCTGTGGGAAGAGATGGGTATAAATATTTCTGCAATAACAAAATAAAGTCAGTATTCATTTGACTCCCAAATTGTGTGTCGTCCAATATGGGAGGTCTGGAATGGTGAAACTGTAGTGCTTCTTGGATATTTTACCGGATATCAGCGGAGATATTGGACTGCGTGTTCCAGCTCCGTTACATTTGGTGGCAAGTGTCGGAATTGTTCCCACGGTCAGAAGGACAGCTACAGGAGACACCATTCCTTGGAGTACAAATTGAGGGCAACGCTAGTATTCGTACAGCGCCCCTGGCTACAGCAGGATGGAACCGGCTAGTTTTCAGACAGCGTTCCATCATGAGGAGGAGGAGGCGGCCGCGGACTACAGGGATGCAGACAGAAAGGAACTCATGGTTACAGTACCTCTTATTACCCCACAGACGGATTTTTAAAGAGAACTCCAATGCAGACTGGCCTTTTTTCCAGGTACGCTTCCCATAAAAACCTTGGAATGGTTAATGACAGATGTCCACAAATTCATAATGGAAAAGCAGCGGGCACGGGAGCGGTCCATCTTGGGAGCTGCTAACCCACCTCCCACCATTAACCCCCCCCCCCAGCACTGCATCCGGGTGGTGGGAACTACCAAACCCCTCCACGGTACATCAGGTGCCACACGTGTAACCAGCAGGGCCACATGCAGAGAGACTGTCCCAGAAACAGAAACCGCTCCACGTGGAATACTCCAACTAATTCCCCTCCCCAGCGACAGTGTGTACCCCAGGGGGGCGAAGGTGTTGTCCTTCCCCCCCAGCGGCAGTGTGAACCACAGGGAGCGGAAGGTGTCGTCCTTCCTCCCCAGCGGCAGTGTGTTCCCCAGGGAGCTGAAGGTGTCGTCCTTCCTCCCCAGCGGCAGTGTGTACCCCAGGGAGCAGAAGGTGCCGTCCTTTCCCCCCAGCGGCAGTGTGTACCCCAGGGAGCTGAAGGTGTCGTCCTTCCTCCCCAGCGGCAGTGTGTACCCCAGGGGGCAGAAGGTGTCGTCCTTCCTCCCCAGCGACAGTGTGTACCCCAGGGAGCTGAAGGTGTCGTCCTTCCTCCCCAGCGACAGTGTGTACCCCAGGGAGCTGAAG
This sequence comes from Discoglossus pictus, assembly GCA_027410445.1. Classification (NCBI taxonomy): domain Eukaryota; kingdom Metazoa; phylum Chordata; class Amphibia; order Anura; family Alytidae; genus Discoglossus; species Discoglossus pictus. Next base: position 146,329,935 of record CM050167.1, read on the forward strand.
GTGTCGTCCTTCCTCCCCAGCAGCAGTGTGTACCCCAGGGGGCCGAAGGTGTCGTCTTTCCCCCCAGCGGCAGTGTGTTCCCCAGGGAGCCGAAGATGTCGTCCTTCCTCCCCAGCGGCAGTGTGTACCCCAGGGAGCTGAAGGTGTCGTCCTTCCTCCCCAGCGGCAGTGTGTACCCCAGGGAGCTGAAGGTGTCGTCCTTCCTCACCAGCAGCAGTGTGTACCCCAGGGGGCCGAAGGTGTCGTACTTCCTCCCCAGCGGCAGTGTGTACCCCAGGGAGCTGAAGGTGTCGTCCTTACTCCCCATCGACAGTGTGTACCCCAGGGGGCCGAAGGTGTCGTCCTTCCCCCCCAGCGGCAGTGTGTACCCCAGGGAGCAGAAGGGGCCGTCCTTCCTCCCCAGCGGCAGTGTGAACCCCAGGGGGCAGAAGGTGTCGTCCTTTCCCCCCAGCGGCAGTGTGAACCCCAGGGGGCAGAAGGTGTCGTCCTTCCCCCTCAGCGGCAGTGTGAACCCCAGGGGGCAGAAGGTGTCGTCCTTCCCCCCCAGCGGCAGTGTGTACCCCAGGGAGCAGAAGGTGTCGACCTTCCTCCATAGCGGCAGTGGGTACCCCAGGGGGCCAAAGGTGTCGTCCTTCCCCCCCAGCGACAGTTTACCCCAACCAGGGGAGACACCAATCTCCCAGACGGCGCAGATGGGACCGTGGTCTCTGCGCCCGCAGCCTCTCCAGATCCCCAACTACCCTCACTGGGACAACCGGAGGAGGGGGTAAGTACAAATTCCCCTCCCCAGCTAACTTCTAATGTGGCCCCAGGGTTAACAGAGGAAATGTTAACCCCCACTGACCCCCACGTTTCCCTGGCTACTGAGCCGGAATATGTCCCAGGTACCCCAGCAGAAAAGCTGACAGTGGGGCAGAGTGCAGTCGGCCTCTGCCCTCCCTTTGTCCCTTGTACAGAGCAGGAGGTCCTGCAGGTTATACCAGCAGAAGAGCTGGCATCAGGGCAGAGTGCGGCTGGCCTCTGCCCCTCAAGTCCCCTCAGCGTGTTGCACCATCACCCCAGCGAAATATCCAGGTGCCTGTTTAGACTTCCCCCCAAAGGGCAGATGTGTGACGAAGTGCCCTTCGCCACTTTGGCTTGGAGAGGATTGTTTGCCAGCCTCCTGCCCTGCGACTATAGCCCTGGGACATATTGCCCTTTGGAACCAGTGTTCGGCCCTACCAGAGTGTATGTCACTCATTCTGGCCCTTTACATACAGGGGGGTCATTCGGTACTTGCCCTGTGTGAACCATGATACCACAGATAGCTGTGCCATGAAGCCCATTCATATAATGAAAGACTATGAGAAAGACTGTAGCTACATGGCAATTGAACTGTGTGAATAGGATCTGAGCGCTATTCGGTAGTTTTGTGCGCTCAGATCCCAGCTATCTGGGGATATGGGAAATGTGAGTAAATGTGAATTGCAGTAATGCTGATGGGTTGTCAAACTAGAGAATTGACCAACAAATACTCTTGTCCGGACATCCCCAGGCCGATCCGTTGGGATCAGACCGTGTATGCCGGCTTATGGTCACGGGGGAGGTGTGTAGCGGAACCCATCACTGTTTTACCCTGTTTTATGATTATTATGGTTAAAATATGATCCTACTATATGTATGTTGGTTGATGCTCTGCAGAATATTGTCCCAGACATTTGCAGCTACTTGGCATGGGAGATAATCCTGTTACAGCGACTCCGCATAAGATAAAGGAAGTCTATTGTATACAGTGTTTTCATTCTCAGATAAGAACAAAGAAGTGTAATTGAATCAATGTCTGATTGTATCAAAGTTGTCAGGGAGCCCCGGAGAGGTGTGACCCACCTATTGTTCTCTTTATGGGTATTGTGCGGCCAAATATGGGCATGTGTATTGTCTGTGGGAAGAGATGGGTATAAATATTTCTGCAATAACAAAATAAAGTCAGTATTCATTTGACTCCCAAATTGTGTGTCGTCCAATATGGGAGGTCTGGAATGGTGAAACTGTAGTGCTTCTTGGATACCAGCGGAGATATTGGACTGCGTGTTCCAGCTCCGTTACAAGTATAATTCTTTGATACATTTGCCATTTACTAGTTGAATTGTTGTGATTGAGTATGGATTTTGCATCTTTAGCACTGGTAACATTTACTGTCTTGAAGTAAGTACTGTCTCACTGTCTCACTGTGTGATGAGAAGAGAGGCTTGCATGATATGTGAAATAGGGAGTGAGAACAGAGATTGAGACAGATGGAAAGCTGAGTGAGAATCATTACACTTGGTAACTTGTGCATTGGGTCTCTGATGTATCTACTAAGGTCATTGCAGGATTATATGATTAGTTACATACATTATAAATACACACATATATTGTTGATAAGCATGTGAATACTAGTCATCAAAAGACATGTTATATAAATAATACACAGTCGAGGCACCTTATTATGACCACCACCTTATATCCTAAAAAAACACTGTGTGCAGCACGGACAGCAACTAGATGGCATGGTAGTGAGTCAAAAGGATGCTGGAAGGTTGGCAAGGGTATCTGGAGCCATGCAGACTGCAGTGTATGAGTGCAAGAGTATGTGGTGGAAGATCCATACAACAAACATGGTGATCAAGGTGGTTCCACGGGTGCTCAATAGGGTTCAAGTCCAAGGGAATTTGGAGGCCAGGGAAGTATGTGGAAGTCTCTGTCATGCTCTCCCATCCACTACCAGACATTTCTGACCATTTGAAATGTTGCATTGTTCTGCTGGAAGTTTGCATTCACTCTAGGGAAGACTGTCAATATGTATGGGGTAACTTGATCTGCAAGGATGAATAGATAACACAGTTGGTTGAGAGTGATTTCCAGAGGTATGAGTGGAACCAGATAATGCCAAGAAAACATTCCCCAGACCCTTATGCTTGGGTTCTTTCAACAATGGTTGCAGAGTGATTGTTCTCTGAGATTTCGTGCCTGAAACGCCAACGTCCGTCCAGATGATGGAGCAGAAAATGTGACTTGTCAGATAAGGCAACCCTTTGCCAATCAGAAGAGGTCCAATTTCAGTACATTTGTGCAAATTGAAACCATTGCTGACAATGAACCCCCAGACATTTGCTTTGGTACCCCATACTCAACAGGGTTCACTGTATGGCCTTTTTAGACACAGATCTGGTAGCCCCCTGCTTTGTTTTGATGGTGAGCTGCTCAACTGTAGCGTGTTGGTTGACGCTCACACACCATCACAGCCGCTGTTTACCTCTGACATTAATGGTACGTGGTGCTTAGCAGTTTCAATGCTGTTTATTCTGAATGGAGCCATTTGTCCAGTCACGGTACACTTTAACCTCAGCAGAATGCAAACAGTTCACAAACTGCGCTGTTTTGAAATACCGCTACCCTCGCCCTTAAAGCCAATGATCATCCCCTTTTCAAATCAGATAATTTGCACGTTTTGTCACCTTATATACCCACCAAGTCAGATCACGACACATGCCGTATTTCATTGGCTATGTGCTGCTGACGTCAAAAGTAGGCGGTGGTCATAATAATGTGATTCGACCCTGTACATCCCTATATTTTTTCTAAAATGACAACTACAATGACATTTATATTTGAGGTTCATGAAATAGCAAACAAACTAAACAATGACCGGGAAATAAATGTCAGATTCCTCATTCAGTTTTAGTAATAATTACATTCAGATAATGGTAAGTAAGACAAAGAGTGACAAAGGAGTGAAGCAGGAGTGAGATAGGATGATAGTGAGAATGGAGTAAAATGGGAGTGAGAGGGGGAGGAGAGAGAATGAAAAGTAAAAAAAAAAGATGGATTGAACTTACAATATTAGCCATGGACATAAATCACTGATTTTTTTAAGATTCTTTCTATAAATGCAAGAATCCATTTTATATTTGCTACATAACATCCTGAGAGCTGGATGATAGGGGTGTGCATTTGTAGTTATCAGCGGAGTGAGGGTGGGAGAGGAGGCAACTGGCACAAGTCCAGAACCATTATATGATAACAGGATAATATTGAAATTGACACCAAACATCTTTCCCTTCACTAACCCAGAAGCAGCATTCGAGGGTGAAAATGGAAAGGGAATAGGGGAGATGACTGCAACAATAATTCTGCAGAAATCTAAAAGCCCCTCTCTCAGATACAACTTCCACCAATGTATAATGGATCCCTTCAGTCTCCTGTAGAGGTATCTACATGTATCTGTTTACTGGTGCTCTTAGTCATACTCAAAAGTTTATAACCATATTTTTTTCATTGTGCAATTGTCCTTTAAAGTTAGGAGGGGATTTTGGGAGAGAAGAGAAATTAAAGGAGCAGTGAATGAATAAAAGTTTACACATTCATAGGGACAAGACATAAATGTTCCTTCCCATAATTATTTTCTATTGAGCCTCAGTCTCAGATGATAAGGCAATTTTAGAATATTACAAGTATGCAAATGAATAACACTCATCATAAATATGATTATGACTATAAACTTTGCATAGTAATAAAAGTGGAACTCCCAGAAATATTGTTTTAAAAGGGCAATGTACTTTTTATGCTTGTCTGTAAACTAAAAAAAATTGTGTAAAGAATAATTACAGATTTAATTGTCAAACCCAGTATGTGAAACATGTATTAGGAAGATGAAATAATATAGTTTTGTATTGGAGCAATTTGGCACTGTTAAGGTTTATCTCCTCTTATTTCAACTTTTATCCCTGTTTGACAAATATGTCCCAGCTAGGGAGAGAGTATAGGGAGAGGATAGACCAGAGAATGGAGAAGTAGTGGGGGAGACTTGAGGGAATAAGAAAGGAGAGAGAATAGTGTTGGTGTAGAGGACAGAAGAAGATAGAGATGGTGGGGGAGATGACAGAGACTGAGAAAAGAGAGGACAGGAGTTACAAGGATATGTTTATCAAGAAGTGATAAAAGTGGGGATAAGCAGAGATAAATTGGTATATGTGATGATAAGCAGGGTTAAAAAACAAAATATGTCCATTGCCTATGTGTCCCACAAGGCCTGTTTATCAAGTATAAATAAACTTTAACTATGTTTGATAAACAGTCCTTATAGAAAACAGCTTTTTGTAAACCCACTCATGTCCACTTTGATACATGTTCCTTAAAGTTGGAGAGTGTGGGAGAGATAAGAGTGGAAAGGAGATGAGAAAGAATTGAGTGCTTAGAAGAGGAAAGTGTGACAATGAAGTGGGAGAAGGTTAGAGGAGAATGAAAAGATAGTGAGAAAAGAGAGAGTGAGAATAGGCTAGGTTGGTTGAAAAAGGACAGATGGTGATTTAGAAGAGAGGATGAGAGGAGAGAGTGGGAGTGGAGCAAGTGAACCGAGGAGAGAGTGAGAAATTAATGTGGGTGGAAAGAGCATGAAACATAAGTGAGTGTAAGTTGAGGAGAGAGTATGATAGAATAGGGGATTTTGGGTATGATAGAGAGTCTAACAAATAGGAATTGCCTGCAGTCCTGTGCTTCTGCACACAATATATCATATCACTGCATCATCATGTTGAGAGAGATTACTGCCCGCTGGCAATGTGCCGCCCTAGTCCTGAGCCTCATTAGGCTAGGCAGAAACATGCCACAGCTATATACCATACAATGAGTATAATGCAGTGACGACAATCTATTTCACTTGAAGGTGCTTATATGTGGTGCCTAAGTCCATAAAAGGCTGCATAATGGCTTTTGTTTTACACATAGCAAAAATTATAAAATCGGTGTCATAGAGCAGTAGAGGTGAATGAATTGGCAATATAGGTGTTGATAATGAGAATATGTGTGTTGGAGTGCAAGAGAAAGTTTCTTTTATAAGTTGTGTAGAGAAAAAATTGACTTTGTACTGTTGAAACAGGCTGGGGTCACATGGGAAGTATCTAAGGCCACTTGAGGCCCCTGGTCCACCTGCTGCCTACCACTGGCCTAATGATTAACTACAAAATATTAGAGAAGATGAAGATGATCAAGAGAATCCATAATATACCTGCATATACTGTATTATGTTATTACTTTATCAATCACAAACGGTTGATCCTGATTCAATGAGAAAATTAATCAGTGTCAAGTGAGCCAGACTTAGGTGTAATAAGTGGCAATGTTATCTAAACAGGAGATAAGCTGCTGATAAGATAACTTAATACCAATATGCTTCCTGCTTCCTTAAACTCTTGTGATAAGTCTGAATGAATTCAGGGAAATATAAACATTTGAAAGTTGTTGTCTTACAGTATTAATAAAAGTAATAAAAATATATATATATTTATATATCTATGTGTCCACTGTCTATTCTATAGGAGCTATTTATCTTTTTATTTGTTTAAGTTGCATCAAATAAAGGTCTCACAGCACAAAACTTATTCAGTTTAACTTCTCTCTCTGCCAGCCAGATCTACAGACTAATGCATGTTCTCTGCATTTGCTGTCAGTTTCAATGTAGTTTAAACAGGTTTTACCTAATATTTTTTCATGCAAAAAAAAAAAAAAATCCCCATCGTTTTTTAATCTTTAAACTGTACTCTATTTAAAGCTTGAAAATAAAAACGGTTGTGTTGCATGTCCCTTTCACACTTTTATTTTCCCACATTTCCACTTGATAAATATATGCCCATGAATTAACTTGAATAGAATGATTCACTTTTTTAATGGCAGTTTATTATATTTAACTCATATGATCCATAATAATGCAAATCATGAACTGCATATTAACTTAGCAATTAAAATTAGACCCATGAATAAATTATAATACAAACCATATATGGGTTGAATATTCCTTATGTTTTAAGTATTTTGCACCTTGCTGGCTTATGCATACTCTTTCAACTTTGCTAACATTGCAATGATACCTAACATTAGAGCTATATACGTTTTGCATTATAACAATGGGGTTTAACATTAATAAAAACTAATGCAGGGGTTTTATGGCCTCTCTGCCTATGACCCACTACCCCCTATAAGCGTGGGGCTCTCCAGAAGTCCCCCCCCCCCTCCCAATGCCCACTATAAACTGGATTTACCCTACCCATACACTTTGAGCCGGGAGGGCCACAGGGATTTCTGTTTCTCATGCACTATACCTGGGGATGCTCCATCTAACTATAACCACGGATGCCCTAATGGCACCTAAATATTAATCCCACCATGGAGGTCCTGTAAGGACCTCCATCACACCTATAATTAAATCATGTGCAATGGAGGTCCAGTAAGAACCCCGGTGGCATCTAAAATTACCCCCCACCACAAGGTTCCCTAGCAGACCTATGTGGCAACTAACATTAACCCCTATGCCACAAAGTTCCTGTAAGGATCTCCTTCACCCCCATAATTAACCCCTTAGCTACAGAGGTACTGTTAACACCCGTGTTGCATGTCAAATAATTCCTTGTCACAGAGGTCCTGTAAGGACCCCCGTGAGCATCTAAAAGTAACCCCAATCCCACGGAGGACCCACATGGCATCTAAAATTAACCTTTGCCACAGTTCTCCTCATGGACCTCCATGGCACCTAAGAAGAACCCCTTATGTCAAAGGAGTCTTCAAGGACCCCCATGGCACCATACCTACCACTATAGCAGTCCATATTTAACCCCATGTAAACTAACCCCCATAGTGGGCCATAAGGACCCAAAAGTCCAGTGTCTAAAGTTACAAATTAAAAAAATTATTTAAAATATAAATTAAATTAAATAGTAAAATTAATTATAAGGACAAGAGTGGGTTATTCATATATATATAATAGTATTGACTTTAATGAAAACAACGTCGATTAAAAGGATTAAAAAAGGAAAGGTCTAAAAACAAGGTCAAAAAGACTGTGGGTCTTCCTCTATCATTAGGTAAATGGTATATATTTAAAGCCATTAAAGCCCTAATATTGCCTCTGAACTATCATGCTCGGTGTCCTAGCGTCTCCATACACTGTGGAGATTCGCGCTTCCTGATTGCGGCGTGCTTGATAACGTCACACTATGCCTGCCTGATTCCTAACATGTTTCTACGTATGGAACGTCTTTCTCAAAGGATTAAGGCATTTGTTGAAGCTGTGGTCTATTCAAAGGATCCGTTAGTCATGGTTACCAACACTACTGCATATGCTACACTTAGAATCAACCCTTTTGATTAGATAAGCAATTTAATAAGAGGATATAATAGTTTATATGGCAGTGAAATGATCTAATCTGTATGTATATAAGGGTTCATGTGTCCCTTTAGTGCATTATATAAATTACAAATTCTAGTATGGAAAGATACAACGTTTTTGAAGAATATGATAATTAAATATCCATATACATCATAGATATCACCACAAAGGATATCAGTAATATGGGGGAATTCTCTGAAATAAAGTTGTAAAAAAGGGATATATGGACATACCAAGATGTGCAAATATTGTCAATTCTGAATAGTGATATTTAACAGTGTCCCACCTTAAAATGATTCCCAGAATTAATATACTAAATATATATATATATATATATATATATATATATATATATATATATATATATATATATATATATATGTATATATATGAGAATGATCATCTAGGAAGAAATCTATAGAAAAAAACGTATTTAAAGTGCAGAAAAAAATTATAATTTAAATATAAAATAAATAAGATGAATAAAATAAAAGTGTATAATTATGAATCCTGTATGAGGAACCTTTGGCGTGATCCAGCCAACTATAAGGAACCATTAATCACTTTAAGGTGGGACACTGTTAAATATCACTATTCAATATTGACAATATTTGCACATCTTGGTATGTCGGTCCATATATCCTTTTTTCACAACTTTATTTCAGAGAATTCTCCTATATTACTGATATCCTTTGTGGTGATATCTATGATGTATATGGATATTTAATTATCGTATCCTTCAAAAACGTTGTATCTTTCAATACTAGAATTTGTAACTTATATAATGTACTAAAGGGACACATGAACCCTTATATACATACAGATTAGATCAGTTCACTGCCATATAAACTATTATATCCTCTTATTAAATTGCTTTTCTGAATCAAAAGGGTTGATTCTATGTGTAGCATATGCGGTAGTGTTGGTAACCATGACTACCGGATCCTTTAAATAGACCACAGCTTCAACAAACGCCTTAATCCTTTGAGAAAGACATTCCATACGTAGAAACATGTTAGGAAGCAGGCAGGCGTAGTGTGACGTTATCACGCACACCACAATCAGGAAGCGCAAATCTCCACAGTGTATGGAGACGCTAGTTCAGAGGCAATATTAGGGCTTTAATGGCTTTAAATATGTCCCCACAGGGACTTATTAAAGAGGGTGAAAAGATGAATACAATTACTCAGGGACGCCATATATATATTCAATATATGACAATAGAATCACCCCATTAAATTTACCTAAACAATTTAAATACCCCTCTTATAAACTGACTGTGATAAATAAATTACCAGTCCTCAAGATATTTTTAGGGGTTATAACCTATCTTATGACACTTAGCATATAAGATATAAATAAGCCTTGAATATATGATGTATAGGGTTATTGGAGAATAACTAAACTATATTTAAATTGAATATATATTATAACCCTAAAGCTCACAGTGGCCTAAGCGATGCCCTTATAATACTCTGTAAACTTTTTTGCTGTTTAAACCACATTCTATAAATGAGAAATTAGAAGTGGTAATAAGGTTTGCAGCATTCAAGGAATTTTTGACCTTGTTTTTAAACCTTTCCTTTTTTAATCCTTTTAATCAACGTTGTGTTCATTAAAGTAAATACTATTATATATATATGAATAACCCACGCTTGCCTTTATATCCAATTTTGTAGTGTTAAGCACTAATGGGTTTATTTCCCTAAAGATATTACTATTATCATAGTAAAATTATTACATAAAATAAAATATTAATACACCTGTAAGAACCCCATGGCATAAGTGGTTAATGTTATGTGTCATGGTGGTCCATAAGGACGCCCATGGTTAGGAATATTGTTACTATGGGGATTTGTCGAGGACCTCCACGGCATAGCATTCATTTTTAGGGATCCCCATGTTTATAGTTTAGATTACCATGAAAGTCTATAGGGTCCCCCATGGTAAAGGGTTAATATTTGGTGCTATGGTGTCCATAAGGATCCACATGGCTATACTATAGTTTATATGATACATGGGCTAGAAGGCATTAAAGGGGTTTCCTGTGGAATAGTCAGCTCATATGGGTAGCAGGCATTGAGGGGGGATCCTGGTGATGCCATGGCTTATAGAAGGCATTGGATTAACCCCTTAATTGTCTCAGAATTGAACAGGCAATCCTCAAACCTGACATAATTATGGTGTTAGTTTCTTCAAAGCAACTGATCAGAGGCATCAAGGTCATGTTCTGCCTTTAAATGGGGTATAAAGAACATGCAGGCTTTTTTAAAATGTTGGGCATTGGGAGAATCTTCTGAGTAAACTTCAACGAGATAGTATATTGTTATGGGAGGCATTTGATATCGATTGTTTAAATAGTTATAGGATAGATATTCAGGGCTCAGACTATTAGGGACATTTTGAGCACCTTGATTACGTGATTTACAGTATATGTTTGATATGATATCTTGTAGTAATTTACAAGTGAACTTCGCTTGGTTCTTTCCAGTGGCAGAGTTTCTTACCTTTAGGGGTTGTAAGTAGGTAGTTTCTAATCCTACAAAGATTCTGAGCTCAAAACAGTGCCTTCCATTTTCTGCTGTTTGATAGCATTGTATTCTTCCTTATTTTTCCCCCTGTATAGCACTACAGAATATGTTTGCACATTACAAATAAAAATATTAATTAAAAGTATTAATAAAAGTAATAAAAATATATATATTTATATATCTATGTATATATATATATATATATATATATATATCACATATATAGTTGTGAGCGTACGAATTGTTGCTAACGCAAAGCGAGCCGCGGTTCGCGCAGCGAGCGCGAGGGCCGCGGATCGCGCAGTGAGCCGCGGGCCTCGCACAGCGAGCCAAGGCTCTCGCAAAGCGAGGGCACTGGGCGAGGGTCTCAGTTGCTGGCATGGAGCGCCGCAGGCGCTCCATGCCAGCACCTGAGGACCTCGCAAAGCAACTGCGACTGTCCAGCCGCGGGCCTCGCGTAGCGAGGGCCGCGGCTCGGGCACTGGGCGAGGGTCTCAGTTGCTGGCATGGAGCGCCAAAGGCGCTCCTTACCAGCAACTGAGGACCCTCGCGAAGCAACTGCGACTGTCGCAAAGTTCACGTCGCAACCAAAAACAGTACGACACAGACATTACGACACTCGCAAACAACATACGACACACGTTCACACACATTACGGCCTCGCAACACTCGGACGCAACTCGCGAACATTACAAAATTAAAAACACAATACATACACACAGCACATACATAAAAACCTTACCTACAGCAACAGGAAGCATCCAGGACCTCTAAAATGCAACTTACACCTTTATTTTAAACAAAATAAACGAGTTTAGACACTAAAAAAATTCCAAAGCGAAAGAAAAAATGGCCGACGGAAAAAACGAAAACGAGGCTACACACGCAAACACCATACGAGACACGTTACCACAGATTACGACCTCGCAAACATCGGACGAAACACGCCGACATACAAACATTTAAAACACAATAAATACACACAACACACACATAAAAAGCTTACTTACAGCAAGAGGAACCATCCAGCACCTCAAAAAAACTAATTACACCTTCATTTAAATAAAAATAAAACACTTTACACACTAATACAATCGCTAAGCGAGAGAAAAAATGGCCGACGAACAAAACGAAAACGAGGCTACAGACGTAACAATTTTACACTTACTCACAATAATGAAACACATACTATACGGAACGTACCACAATCATATTAAACACCATTTTGACCACTACTACGCACAAAATGGCGGATGGAACGCAAATTGTAAGCTGGAACGCAAATAGCGCATGCGTATTGCGTTCTAACAGTCTAACTTTCCAGAATGTTCTACAAGTTTATAAATACTGCCTATTTGACAGAGAAAAATACATTTCTACTCAGGTGATGAACGGAGTGACTTCATACATAACTGCTGCTCTTACTTCAGAAGACAATTCTTTCCTAATTTATTACTTTACATTGTGCAAATAACAACTGAGAGGTAAGCTATAATATATTACATTTTAGTAGCAAGACAGCACAAAAAAAAAAAAATAACTAAGAAAATGTGATTTATGTATAGTGACATGTGCCACGCACATTTATGTCTATCATATAGTCACATGTCACACACACACATGTATGTGTGTAGGCCCACAAAAAAAATAAGGTTCATATAACAAAAAAACAAAAAAGTCTTTCTATATCAAAAAAGGGATTTATCTATACTGACATGTCACACGCACATTTATGTGTATAGGCCCAGCAACAAAATGATCTTAAAACAAACTAATTAAACAACTACATTTAAATGACGTTAGAAAAAAAATAAAATTGTAATATTATAATATGAGTCATGTATACTGATATGTGACACGCACATATATGTGTCATCTATAGTCACATGTCACACACACATTTATGTGTGTTTGAAAAAAAAAAAAAAAAGGTTCATTTAACAATTAAAATATGATTCATGTATAGTGATATGTCACATGCACACAAAAAAATTACATTCAACTATGGAAATGTGCTTCATGTATGTGACATATGTGTGTAGCCACCACCGAAAAATAATGTTAATTGAAAATAATTACAGAAGTATATTTAAATGACATTAATTTACTGCAATTCAATAGATCACCTAAAGCTCAATCTTTCTACTTCTTTTAATATTCAAACAGACTCTGCATCAACAGCGTCACTCAACAATTTGCACCGTGCATTGTGAAGCACAATCCCTTTTAAATAACACCAACAAAGAAGAACAGGTAAGATAGAAAAATACATTACATGCTGAAAAGGCCATGCTTTGATAAATAAAAAATAAGAAATATACAATTAACGATTTCACTTTCTTTTTCAAACAGACACTACAAGAAGACCGGCGGATTATGATTAGCAGGAGGGGACCCTCTGTCATTCCACACTTCAATCAAGGTAAAGTATTAAGTATAAAAAAGAACCCAAACATGAGCCTCATTCAATTGCGAGTTGCCAAATTGAATAGGGCTCTATATAAGCACATAACATATTTTTCAGACAGAACTTTTTAGTTACTGAACTTCTATCCAAAATAAAGGTCTTCAATAACTAAAAACTTTGGTAAAAAAATATGTTATGTGCTTATATAGAGCCCTCTTCAATTGGCAAAATTGCAATTCAATGAGGACCTATATATCTGGAATGGTCGAGGGCCTCATTTAAATGTGATTGGCCCATTTCAATAGGGCTCTATATAAGCAGAGAGCATATTTTTTAAAGGAAATTTTTACTTACTGAAGACCTTGCTTTTGGATACAAGTTCACTAACTAAAAACTTCTCTAAAAAAAGATGCTCTGTGGTCATATTGAGCCCTATTACATTGCCCAAAACGCAATTGAATGAGCACACGACAATATAACAAATGCAGCAACCAAAGCCCCTCATTCTATTGCTATTTGCGCAAATTGAATATGGCTCAAAATAAGCACATTTAGGACCTCATTCAATTGCAATTTTTACAATTGAGTAGGGCTCTGAATTATCACATAACATATATTTTTTAAAGAAGTTTTTTGGTAGTCAAAACCTTGCTTTTGGATAAATACTTCATAAATAAAAAGTTCTTTAAAATATATATGTTAGGGGCTTATTTAGACGGACCACTATTCAATTTGCAATATTTAAATTGAATGACAGCCTTAGGGCCTCATTCTATTAGCGGCCGTAAATCGGCCGTAAGGCTGCGATTCCTTGCGGGGGTTCAGTTAACTCGCGATTCTATTATACGGCCCCGCAAGGATCTCCTTTTACGGCCGGCCGCATATCTTGGAACCGGCCGTAATCTGTGAAATATAAAAACTCAAAAATAAATTCAAGCCTGCACTGTACAGCTCTGTAAATGCTAGGGATCATATTGGGGGACATGAGGATTAAAAGGAACCCACTCTCAAGCTTGCACATCAGCCCAAACCCGAGTTCAAATTAACTGTTTATTTTCCGGCTGCGGCGTGGGCGTGTCTGAGGTGCTCCAAGCACTCTGGACTTTTTACATGGATATTTTACGGATATTAAAAATTAAATATTTTACAGATTTGAGTACAGGATAATTATGTGCTATTTATTCTAACACCTAAAATCCCTTTATAGTCTTCTCAAAGTGCAGGATGGCTTTATTTGAGCTATTTTATGTGCTTAATTGGTGCTAGCGAGACCTCTTTCCTGCAAGTAAGCTGCGGCTCGCTTTTAGCCTTGCAGAGAGGTTTCCCGGAGCAATTGAATAGCAAAACTCTTGCGGCCGTTTTAGATCAAAGGCTTTCCTCTGGCGCGAGCGGCCGCAAGAGATAGCAAGGCACCGGCCGCAAGCCTGCCGGAGCCTCCGGCCGTAAGGGAATAGAATAGGCAAATAGCTTGCGGCCGGTCCTTGCGGCCCCGCAACGGCTGCGGCCGATAATAGAATGAGGCCCTTAGAGTCCTATTAAATTCTCAAAAATGCAATTGAATGAGGGCCAAACTATGCAACATATGGTACACACACAGTTGTACACACAAAACAGCATTGTAACAAACTCACATAAAAACACAGAGAAAAAAAAAATAACTTTATTATTCAATGTTTAACATAAGAATAACAAAACTGGTGCGCACCTAAAAGGATTGTACAAAAACAAAAAAACAAAAATAGGAAAATACATTAACATGCTTATTTAATGTTTAACAACCTATAACCACTACAATGAAAACTAATTTACTTTAACACCACTTGCTGCGCACAAAACAGTATTGTAACAAACTCACACAAACACATAGCAAACTACATTAATAGTATTATTTCATGTTTTACAAACTATAACCATCCCAAGAAAGGCTAAGGCCCTCATTCAATTGCAATTTGCCCATTTGAATAGGTCTCTAAATAAGCACATAACATATTTTTTGGAAATAAGTATTTAGTTAGTAAGCATCTATCCAAAAGGAAGGTTTTCAATATCTAAAAACGTCTTTAAAAAATATATGCTATGTACTTATTTAGGGCCCTATTCAATTGGACAAATTGAAATTCAATGAGGCCCTAAATGACTATACCACAAGTGGTGCAAAACTCAACACATAGCAAACAAAATTAACTTTCTGATTCAATGTTTAACAACCTATAAGCCTTACAAAGAAGCGTAAATAAGAATAACAAAAGTGGTGGACACCTAACAGGATTGTACAAAAAATAACAGAAACACATGGGGAAAATACATTAACATTCTTTTTTAATATTTAACAACCTATAACCAGTACAATGCAGACTAAATAACTTTAGCACAAGTGGTGCGCACAAAAAAGGATTGTAAAAAACTCACACAAACACATAACAAACTACATTAATATTATTTCTTCATGTTTAACAAACTAGAACCATCCCAAAAAGGCTAAATAAGTCTGCGCACAGAACACAATTGTAAAAAAACTACCACAAACACATAGCTAAATTATTTCATATTCTTAGTTAATGTTTAACAACCTATAAGCCCTACAAAGAAGCCTAAATAAGTATACCAGAAGTGGTACGCACCAAACAAGATTGTAATAAAACTCACACAAACACATAGGAAACTAAATTAAGATTCTTCTTTAATGTTTACCAACCTATAACCATTACAATAAAGCTTAAATAAGTATACCATAAGCGGTGTGCACAAAACAGGATTGTACAAAAAAACACACAAACACATAGGAAACTAAATTAATATTTTTCTTTTAGATATCACAACCTGCAAGACTTACTAAGAAGCTTAAATAAGAATAACAAAAGTCGTGCAAACAAATCAGGATTGTAGATAAAGTTAGACAAACACATAGAAAAAAATTACCATAACAGATACAATACAGCAAAATTAATAAATTGTGCATTTATTTAAAAGACATTTCACTCAAACAACATTTTAAATTTTATTTTACAACAGATACTGCGGGAACACAATCGGACAAGGACTTTCAGCACAGGACCAGACCATCGGACGAGGACTTTCAACACAGGACCAGGCCAGCGGACGAGGAGTTTCAACACAGGACCAGACGATCGGACGAGGACTTTCAACACAGGACCAGGCCAGCGGACGAGGAGTTTCAACACAGGACCAGACCATCGGACGAGGGCTATCGCCAGAGGACCACAACATCTGACGAGGGCTATCGCCAGAGGACCACAACATCGGACGAGGGCTATCGCCAGAAGACCACAACATCGGACGAGGGCTATCGCCAGAGGACCAGGACCAGACCATAGGACCAGGATTTTACACAGAGGTACACACCATCGGACGAGGACTTCCAACAGAGGACCAGACCATTGGACAAAGATTTTCAACCGAAGAACCCCAAACATTCGCATTGAAATCACACTTCAACCAAGGTACAGTATAATAAGTACAAAAGGAGAAAAATAAAGAAACATGTTTAATCTGCATCCGTGTCAACGAAAAAAAAAAAAAAATTACTATGTCCCTTATTCTATTTAAATTGCCACTATGCAATACATAGCTCAATAACCAGATCAATTTTGGATTTAGAAAAGCAGTTTTTCTGTGCTAAACATCTATCCACAAACAAGGATTTCAATAACTAAAAAATGTTTAACAAAAAAAATGTTAACTGCTTATTTACAGCAGTATTCAATTGGCCAAATTGTTATTCAATGAGGCCAGGAATTATAACTTTTTAAAAAATATAACTGATACATTAATGATTTAGCTTTTTGTTACTCAATTGTGCACAATAATCTTTACCAGTAATTACAAATGTCAATATACACAATTACATTTCTAATTTTGCCTTTACAGATTAATATGGCTGATTACGAGAGCAAACAAGAGAAGAAATGACGTCAAACTAGAGAAAGACAAGAGAGATGGGCCGCCCAGCAGACACCAGAAGACAAAGAAATTTGAAGAGAAAAAGAACGCAAAAGACTTGCAAGCAAAAAACTATCAGCTGCAAAAATGAAAGATACGCCCCAAAAAACTAAAAAGCAAATACAGCATTTACAACCTGTTCCTCAAACATCACATGACATTTTACAAGATACAATTAAAGACAGACCAAAAAAAGCAACTACAAAAAAAAAACATTTACAACCTCTTCCTGAAACCTTACAGGACATTTCAACAAAAGAAGGAGAACATATACCAAGAAAAGCCACGAAAAAAAATAAACATTTAGAACCTGCTGTTCAAACATTCCATGACTTTTCACATGATGAATATGAAAGTCAAACTCCTATATGCTTGCCAAATTGTCCTTTACTCAAGTCTTTAGCAGTAGAGGTTCATAGTTGTGGGGACATGACTACTCAATGTCAGTTTTGTGAGGCTTATTATTTTAAACAGGAGAGACCCAGAGATGGCCAATTTATTAGTTGTTGTCAAAAAGGCAAGTTCAAACTTCCAGAAAGGAAACAATTTCCAATCTATTTACAAAATATTATGACTGAACCTACTTTTCCAAACTACAAAAATTTTAAGACAAACATAAGATCCTACAATAGTGCCATATCCTTTGAGTCTATGGGGGCAACATTAGCTGCTAATGTACCAGGACATGGTCCTTACTGTTTTAAAGTCCAAGGCCAAATTTATCATCGGACTTCACATTTACATCCAGAGGAAGGAGAGCAAAGAAAATTCGCTCAACTATATGTCCTAGATACAATGGAAGCTGTTGACCAACGTATGCAGATGGAAGAAAATAAAAAATGCTTACCCAGTGTTTTCATAGAGCTAAATAACCTTATGGACAACAATCCCTACAGTAAAGCTTTCAAAAAATTGGCAGAAGTAGAAAATGAACAACTACTTCATGCACAAAGACATCAATTACCCATGCCAAAGGTTAATATGGTGCTTAAAAGAGACAGACATACTGATAAACGTTGTTATAACTTGCCAACAACAAATGAGGTTACAATGGTGTTTCAAAATGATGAAGGAGAACCACCATTTCAAAGAGACATTCGAATATATCCTAGAAATGAGGAGCAACCATTTATTAATATAAATATTTTAAGTCCAAATTTAGATCCAATGACATATCCCATCTTTTTCCCACATGGAGAAGCAGGTTGGCAACCAAAATTAACCCTTCCCAGTTACCCAAATGCTAAAGCCAGAATCCGAAATAATGTTTCTATGCTTGAATTTAAAGTAGCTCAAATTGCCATTCGACGTGGATTTAATCCAATTTTATGTGGTGGAAAACTAACACAACAATGGATTATTGATTCATATTTGCAAGTTGAGGCAAATAATTTAAACTTTATAAAATATCAACAAGATAAACTCTGTGTAGAACAATAATCTGGACTCATGGACTATGTTGCTGACGTGGCTACAAGCAGAGACATGACAGCTGGCAAAGCCATCATTTTACCATCTTCCTTTCAAGGATCTCCTCGAAATATGAGAGAAAGATACAATGATGCTATGGCTATTGTCACCAAATTTGGAAAACCCGATTTATTTGTGACATTTACATGTAATCCACAATGGCCAGAAATTACACAAAATCTACTTCTTGGACAAACTGCTTCTGATCGACCAGATTTAGTAGCCAGAGTTTTTAAGATCAAATTAAATGAATTAATACGTGACTTCACTATAAATCAGTTATTTGGCAAATGTCTTGCTTATGTACCGTATTTTTCGCCGTATAAGACGCACTTTTTCTTCCCCAAAACTGGGGGAGGAAAGTTGGTGCGTCTTATACGGCGAATATACCTTTTCAAACTGCCTCTCTGTCCTCTTGATCTCACCCCAGCGCTTCCTACCAGCATCGCGTCGGCCGGTGCGTCCTAGTGACGTCACACACGCAACGCTGCAGTACACGAGGAGTGCTGGTAGGAAGCGCTGGGGTGAGATCAAGATGGCAGAGATCAGAAGAAAGGTGAGGATCAGGAGGGTCAGGGAGGGTCAAGGGCTCCCAAATGCTGCAGTATATGTATGTATTTGTATGTATGTGTGTGTATGTGTGCATGTATGTGTGCATGTATGTATGTGTGTGTATGTATGTATGTGTATGTATGTTTGTGTATGTGTATGTGTGCATGTATGTGTGTGTATGTATGTATATGTATGTATGTGTATGTATATTTATGTGTGTATGTATATGTATGTATGTGTGTATATATATATATATATATATATATATATATATATATATATATATATATATATATATATATTTGTGTGTAATGTAGATGTGTATCTGTGTGTAAAGTGTATTTGTGTTTGATTCAGATTTTTTTTTTTTCTTGTTTTCCTACTCTAAAAACTAGGGGCCCTATTAAATTCTCCCTCGTAGTTCTCTCGGTGCTCGCAAAAGGCAGTTTTCCTGCTGTTTGCGAGAACCGAATCTCTCGCAGCCTGCTTTACGATATGACTGCGAGAAAATGGCCGAGAATAGGCTCCGAGAGAGCTACGTAGCCTTAAATCTATGCACGAGTCTCGCATATCGTAAGAATCCCTACGTGGACCAAAAGTCCACGCAAGGGATCCGAAAGCCTCTACGTGCTGCCTCGGAACAGCCCGAGACAGCAGTGTGAGGCTCCCCCGTGCACCCTATACACATCCCCATGCTGCAGGGGTCTCTATCAGGACCCCTGCAGCACCCCCACATTAACCCCTTGCAGCGGGGGTCCCCGATCTGCATAGATCAGGCCCCCCGCTGCATTTAAAACTTTTAAATTCCCCGCCGCGGCTCCTTAAAGGGACCGCGGCACACTATTACCCAATCCCGGCCGCGGCACTTAAAATTAACCCCCCTCTATGCTGGGGGTCCCCATCGGGACCCCCGAAGTGTCCCCACATAAACCCATTGCAGGGGGGGCCCCGATCTGCATAGTTCAGGCCCCCCACTGCATTTAAAACTTTTAAATTCCCCGCCGCGGCTCCTTAAAGGGACCGCGACACACTATTACCCAATCCCGGCCGCGGCACTTAAAATTAACCCCCCTCTATGCTGGGGGTCCCCATCGGGACCCCTGAAGTGTCCCCATATAAACCCCCTGCAGCGGGGGGCCCCGATCGGCACCGATCGTGACCCTGCTGCAATTCAATTTTAAATTTCCCGCCTCGCGGGTCCTCAAAGGACCGTAAAGGTCCTGAAAGGACTCGCACTAAAAATATTAACCCCAGGCAACTATAATTACCCCATTAACTCATGATGGTCAATCCAGACCACCATAAGGCCTTAATTAACCCATTAACTCATGATGGTCAATCCAGACCACCATAAGACCTAAATTAACCCATTAACTCATGGTGGTCAATCCAGACCACCATAAGGCTCTATTTAACCCATTAACTCATGGTGGTCAATACAGACCACCATAAGGCCTAAATTAACCCATTAACTCATGGTGGTCAATCCAGACCACCATAAGGCTCTATTTAACCCATTAACTCATGGTGGTCAATACAGACCACCATAAGGCCTAAATTAACCCATTAACTCATGGTGGTCAATCCAGACCACCATAAGGCTCTATTTAACCCATTAACTCATGGTGGTCAATACAGACCACCATAAGGCCTAAATTAACCCATTAACTCATGGTGGTCAATCCAGACCACCATAAGGCTCTATTTAACCCATTAACTCATGGTGGTCAATACAGACCACCATAAGACCTAAATTAACCCATTAACTCATGATGGTCAATCCAGACCACCATAAGGCTCTATTTAACCCATTAACTCATGGTGGTCAATACAGACCACCATAAGGCCTAAATTAACCCATTAACTCATGGTGGTCAATCCAGACCACCATAAGGCTCTATTTAACCCATTAACTCATGGTGGTCAATACAGACCACCATAAGACCTAAATTAACCCATTAACTCATGATGGTCAATCCAGACCACCATAAGGCCTTAATTAACCCATTAACTCATGATGGTCAATCCAGACCACCATAAGACCTAAATTAACCCATTAACTCATGATGGTCAATCCAGACCACCATAAGGCTCTATTTAACCCATTAACTCATGGTGGTCAATACAGACCACCATAAGGCTCTATTTAACCCCATCAGTCCCATAAGGGTATATTATTACCATTATGGGCCTGTTACAACCCAACATTAACCACATAAGTGCCATGATGGTCCTCAAGGACCATCATGACACTAACTACAAACACTACACTATAACCCCCAATAAACCATTTAATCTAAACTAACCCCCCTCTACACTAATCTATTAACACTTACACTACCTACCTACACTACCTACCCCCTAACAAACCTCCCCAACACTCTAATTACAAAAAACAAAAAACCTACAGCACAGAAAACAAAAAACCCACAGTACAAAAAACAAAAAAACCTACAGTACAGAAAAAAAAAAAACATTACAACCCCACCCCCCACTACAGAAAACAAAAAAATACATTACAACCCCACCCCCCACTACAGAAAATAAAAAAATTACACACCTGAAAAGGAAAGACAGATAAACACAATACAATACATACATATAATACATTACATACATTACATACAATACATGACATTACATATAATATATTACATATAATATATTACATATAATATATTACATATAATACATTACATACATTACATACAATACATGACATTACATATAATATATTACATATAATATATTACATATAATACATTACATACATTACATACAATACATGACATTACATATAATATATTACATATAATATATTACATATAATACATTACATACATTACATACAATACATGACATTACATATAATATATTACATATAATATATTACATATAATATATTACATATAATACATTACATACATTACATACAATACATGACATTACATATAATATATTACATATAATATATTACATATAATATATTACATATAATACATTACATACATTACATACAATACATGACATTACATATAATATATTACATATAATATATTACATATAATACATTACATACATTACATACAATACATGACATTACATATAATATATTACATATAATATATTACATATAATACATTACATACATTACATACAATACATGACATTACATACATTACATATAATATATTACATATAATATATTACATATAATATATTACATATAGTCCTAATCAAATACCCCCTATCTATCTAACATACAATCTATTTAATTTAAAATAAATCCTAACTATATCAAATACATCCCCCTATCTATCTAATATACAAAAAATCCTAACTACATACACAGACCCTTATTCTAAACTAAAATAAAATAATTACAGTCCTAACTACATACACAGACCCTAATTCTAAGCTAAAATCAATAAATTAAGACCACTTACCTTTAAGATGTTGCTTCAGATCACTAACCTATGGGTCAAACAAAAAATAAAAATTAGTACAAAACATTAACATCAAATAAATAAACATTCTATACATTCTACATATTCAACTCACCTTTACAGCATGTCCCGTCACTGTTTAGCTCTTCCGGCGCGGCCCTGTTAAAAAAAAAACACAATACATGAATACATGAATACAATATATAAACAATAAATAAAATACACAAATTAACATCTAAATATACATTTAACTTACCTCCCCGCGATGTCCCCGGCCTTCTCTCCTTCAGCCCCGGCTGGGCCGCGGAACTATCCGCGCTCTAAAAAAAAAAAAGAAAAAAAACTAACGGAGGTCTGCACTGGCAGACCTCCCCGACGCTACTGAACCTCCCGGAGTCGTTTCCGGGAGGAAATTGGCATTGTCGGCTTGTGATTGGCTGAAAAAGCTGTCAGCCAATCAAAAGTCGTCAATGTAGGAGCCAATCAGGATGCGCAGATGTCTTCTACCAATCACTCCGTGGGGGTGTATCCCATAGTGATTGGCTGAAGGCATCTGAGCGTTGTGATTGGTTCCCAGAAAGATAGACAAGTGTTTTAGCCAATCAGGGTGGGATATTGGGGTGTATCCCATCCTGATTGGCTCACACATTGACGACTTTTGATTGGCTGAAATTGATAGACAGCTTTTTCAGCCAATCACAAGCCGCCAATGCCAATTTCCTCCCGGAAACGACTCCAGGAGGTTCAGTAGCGTCGGGGAGGTCTGCCAGTGCAGACCTACGTTAGTTTTTTTTCTTTTTTTTTTTTAGAGCGCGGATGGTTCCGCGGCCCAGCCGGGGCTGAAGGAGAGAAGGCCAGGGACATCGCGGGGAGGTAAGTTAAATGTATATTTAGATGTTTATTTGTGTATTTTATTTATTGTTTATATATTGTATTCATGTATTCATGTATTCTGTTTTTTTCTTAACAGGGCCGCGCCGGAAGAGCTAAACAGTGACTGGACATGCTGTAAAGGTGAGTTGAATATTTAGAATGTATAGAATGTTTATTTATTTGATGTTAATGTTTTGTACTAATTTTTATTTTTTGTTTGACCCATAGGTTAGTGATCTGAAGCAACATCTTAAAGGTAAGTGGTCTTAATTTATTGATTTTAGCTTAGAATTAGGGTCTGTGTATGTAGTTAGGACTGTAATTATTTTATTTTAGTTTAGAATAAGGGTCTGTGTATGTAGTTAGGATTTTTTGTATATTAGATAGATAGGGGGATGTATTTGATATAGTTAGGATTTATTTTAAATTAAATAGATTGTATGTTAGATAGATAGGGGGTATTTGATTAGGACTATATGTAATATATTATATGTAATATATTATATGTAATATATTATATGTAATGTCATGTATTGTATGTAATGTATGTAATGTATTATATGTAATATATTATATGTAATATATTATATTTAATATATTATATTTAATATATTATATGTAATGTCATGTATTGTATGTAATGTATGTAATATATTATATGTAATATATTATATTTAATATATTATATTTAATATATTATATGTAATGTCATGTATTGTATGTAATGTATGTAATATATTATATGTAATATATTATATGTAATATATTATATTTAATATATTATATTTAATATATTATATGTAATGTCATGTATTGTATGTAATGTATGTAATGTATTATATGTAATATATTATATGTAATATATTATATTTAATATATTATATTTAATATATTATATGTAATGTCATGTATTGTATGTAATGTATGTAATGTATTATATGTAATATATTATATGTAATATATTATATTTAATATATTATATGTAATGTCATGCATTGTATGTAATGTATGTAATGTATTATATGTATGTATTGTATTGTGTTTATCTGTCTTTCCTTTTCAGGTGTGTAATTTTTTTATTTTCTGTAGTGGGGGGTGGGGTTGTAATGTATTTTTTTGTTTTCTGTAGTGGGGGGTGGGGTTGTAATTTGTTTTGTTTTTTGTACTGTAGGTTTTTTGTTTTCTGTGCTGTAGGTTTTTTGTTTTTTGTAATTAGAGTGTTGGGGAGGTTTATTAGGGGGTAGGTAGTGTAGGTAGGTAGTGCAAGTGTTAGATTAGTGTAGAGGGGGGTTAGTTTAGATTAAATGGTTTATTGGGGGTTATAGTGTAGTGTTTGTAGTTAGTGTCATGATGGTCCTTGAGGACCATCATGGCACTTATGTGGTTAATGTTGGGTTGTAACAGGCCCATAATGGTAATAATATACCCTTATGGGACTGATGGGGTTAAATAGAGCCTTATGGTGGTCTGTATTGACCACCATGAGTTAATGGGTTAATTTAGGCCTTATGGTGGTCTGTATTGACCACCATGAGTTAATGGGTTAAATAGAGCCTTATGGTGGTCTGTATTGACCACCATGAGTTAATGGGTTAATTTAGGCCTTATGGTGGTCTGTATTGACCACCATGAGTTAATGGGTTAAATAGAGCCTTATGGTGGTCTGTATTGACCACCATGAGTTAATGGGTTAATTTAGGCCTTATGGTGGTCTGTATTGACCACCATGAGTTAATGGGTTAAATAGAGCCTTATGGTGGTCTGTATTGACCACCATGAGTTAATGGGTTAATTTAGGCCTTATGGTGGTCTGTATTGACCACCATGAGTTAATGGGTTAAATAGAGCCTTATGGTGGTCTGTATTGACCACCATGAGTTAATGGGTTAATTTAGGCCTTATGGTGGTCTGTATTGACCACCATGAGTTAATGGGTTAATTTAGGCCTTATGGTGGTCTGGATTGACCATCATGAGTTAATGGGTTAATTTAGGCCTTATGGTGGTCTGGATTGACCATCATGAGTTAATGGGGTAATTATAGTTTCCTGGGGTTAATATTTTTAGTGCGAGTCCTTTCAGGACCTTTACGGTCCTTTGAGGACCCGCGAGGCGGGAAATTTAAAATTGAATTGCAGCAGGGTCACGATCGGTGCCGATCGGGGCCCACCGCTGCAGGGGGTTTATATGGGGACACTTCGGGGGTCCCGATGGGGACCCCCAGCATAGAGGGGGTTAATTTTAAGTCCCGCGGCCGGGATTGGGTAATAGTGTGCCGCGGTCCCTTTAAGGAGCCGCGGCGGGGAATTTAAAAGTTTTAAATGCAGCGGGGGGCCTGATCTATGCAGATCGGGGCCCCCCCTGCAATGGGTTTATGTGGGGACACTTCGGGGGTCCCGATGGGGACCCCCAGCATAGAGGGGGGTTAATTTTAAGTGCCGCGGCCGGGATTGGGAAATAGTGTGCCGCGGTCCCTTTAAGGAGCCGCGGCGGGGAATTTAAAAGTTTTAAATGCAGCGGAGGGCCTGATCTATGCAGATCGGGGACCCCCGCTGCAAGGGGTTAATGTGTGGGGGCTGCGGGGGTTCCTATGGACCCCTGTAGCAAGGTGTTCATGTGAGGACACTTCGGGGGTCCCGACGGGGACCCCCGCATTGAGGGGGGGTTAATTTTAGGTGCCGGGGGGGGTATTCGGAGTACCCCCACGGCAGGGCTTATGTGGGGGACTGCCGCGGAGGTCCCTTTTAGGACCCCCGCAGCAATTGATGAGGAGTGGGAGCCTGCGATATCATCTCGCAGGCTGTCACTCCTCATGTACATTTACGCAGTGTAGATACGTACGGCCCTGCTGCGTAGCTCATACGTTGCTCGCAGCAGGGCTAATTTAATAGCATTGTAAGTTAGAGAAACTTTGCAGTACGTAGGGCTTAAGTAGAAGCCTCTTATTTACGAGGCTGGAATTTAATAGGGCCCTCGGTGCGTCTTATCTGCCGGTGCGTCTTATAGGGCGAAAAATACGGTATATACCATAGAATTTCAAAAAAGAGGCCTTCCACATGCACATCTTCTGATAATACTTCAAGATAAAGATAAATTAGATACTTCGGACAAAGTGGATGCAATCATAGTTGCTGAACTACCAGATCCAGAACTATATGGTCGACTATATGAGATTGTTACTCATCGCATGATTCATGGACCCTGTGGAGACCTTAATCCACAATCACCATGTATGGAAAATAATAAATGTTCAAAAGATTTTCCAAAAGATTATAGAGACAAAACATATGCAAATTGTGATGGATATCCACTTTATAAAAGAAGAGAAGGAGATAGTGCCATTATTCGTGGAAAAAGAGTGGACAATAGATATGTAGTACCCTACAATCCAGATTTACTCATGAAGTACAACGCCCACATCAACGTATATACAAATATATTTACAAAGGGTATGATGCAGCTACTGTAGTCGTCAAAAGTGCAGACAACCCTGAATGTAGTGAGTTAGTACATGATGAACTTGCATCTCATGTAGATGCTCGCTATGTCAGTGCGCCAGAAGCTATGTGGCGGCTTTTAAAATTTGAAATGCATGATAGATCACATGCAGTATATAGATTAGCAGTACATTTGCCACAACGACATTTAGTCTATTTCCATGCTGGAAATGAAATGAATGCATTGGCCCAAAGTGAAGATCGTCACACTACACTAACTGCATGGTTTGCATTAAATTCCACTGATGATGAAGCAACACAATACTTTTATATTGAAATTCCATATCACTATGTTTTTGTGAATGGATTATGGAGACCAAGAAAAACCAGAGGCAATAAAATCATTCCAAGAATTTACACAGTCAGTCCAAGAGATGTTGAACGTTTTTGCTTACGGATATTACTTTTAAATGTTCCAGGAGCACAAAGTTTTGAACAATTAAGAACTGTTAATGACATTGTATATGAATCCTTCCAGTTAGCTGCAAGACATAGAAACTTACTCGCTGATGATACTGTGAGGAAATGACTCTGCTGGGTTTTGAACCCTGGTCCCCAGGCTGCTATACCTCTTCCCTACCACTGCGCCAGCCTGCCTCTTGCAGATTTGCCTGAGATCTGATACCTTGACTCTAAAAGCAATGCAATCAGTGACAACTCTCTTTAGCTGTGTCTGGTCAGCTGTCTGGTTCTTGGCCTATATAAGGCACTTCCTGTCTCTGTATCCTTGCCAGATTATTGGGTAGTTTCTGATCACTTCAATAAAGCTTGTTCCTGTTTCACCTACAAATTGCTGAACTGGATTATTGCTGACCTTGGCTGCTGGTCTCCACAACCTTGTCATTCCATATCATTACAGAATAATCTGGCCCTTTCATGGAGACCGCCGGGTCAGATTCTGCATTGGCCCAGCAGGTTGCTTTATTTGCAAGAACTGTGCAGACCCAGGCACAGACCATTCAAGTGCTGCAGGACCAGGTAGCTGAACTGCAGGCCCAACAGGTTGCTTTTACTGCAAGAAATGTGCAGACCCAGGCACAGACCATTCAAGTGCTGCAGGACCAGATAGCTGAACTGCAAAATAAAATTCAGTCAATGCACAGTGAGTATACCAGCTACAGGGCACGAGATGTTACACCTGCACAAGATGCCCGCTTGCCCCTACCAGAAAAGTTTGGAGGAGATCGCAAAAAATGTAGGGGTTTCCTAAATCAATGCCGTTTGCATTTCATGATGTTACCTCAACGATTTTCCTCTGAAAGAGAGAAGGTGGGATTTATTTTTTCCTTATTCAAAGATGAAGCCCTGGCTTGGGGCTCCCCTCTTCTGGAACAGGACAGTCCAGTCTTGGGTAATCTAAATGACTTTCTTGAGGCCATGTGCCTAGTTTTTGATGACCCAAATCGATGTGCTACAGCAGAAGCCACTCTCCTTCATTTGCATCAAGGGAGGCGCTCGGTGGCTGAATATGCTGCTAAATTCAGACAGTGGGTTGCTGATACTACCTGGAACCAATCAGCCCAGAGGTTCCACTTCAGAAAAGGTCTCTCAGAAGCTATAAAAGATGAGCTAGCTCGTGTTGATCTTCCTGCTGACTTTGATGCATTTGTGCGTTTGGCTATCCATATTGATCGGAGACTTTCTGAAAGAAGATTGGAAAGACATGGCTCTTTTAGACCAAGTACTACTCCAATTTCCTATTCAAGAACTTCTACTCCGATCCCACAAACACCTACAGACTCTGAGCCAGAGGCTATGCAGGTAAATCTAATAAGAGGGCCATTATCCAACGAAGAAAAACAGTGGCGACGCATTCACAATTTATGCCTGTATTGTGGTAGTGCAGGGCACTATGCCAACAATTGCCCTAGCAAATCCAAAAGAACAATAGCTATGGCAGCTGAGGGTGCACAGATTCAACACCAATCCCATATTTCAGATCAACTGAATTCCGTCACACAACCCTTGTTTTCTCTGGCTCATGGTGAAGAGGGTATGTTGACTCAACATCCTCATTTTGTGGTGCCTATCACTTTGCAATGTGTTGATCGTAAAATTTCAACTACAGCTATGATAGATTCTGGAGCAGGCGGAAACTTTATGGACATTACATTTGCAGCAGGAAATAGAATTCAGTCTATCCCTAATTCTTCACCTGTGTTAATGGAGACAGTTGACGGTTCTCCACTTACGTCAGGCCCGGTTACACATGAGACTGTGCCCTTAATGTTGACTGTGGAAGTGAATCACCATGAGGCTATCTTTTTCCACCTAATTTCCTCAACACAGTTTCCAGTGATTTTGGGGGTACCTTGGCTTGCTCTGCATAACCCACAGATTGATTGGAAGATCAGAACTTTGTCCTTTCCTTCAGAACACTGCTTAATGAATTGTCAACCCTCTAAGGTAACACCTGTTGCCACAACAATTAATGAAATGGTTGCTACAAACTTGACTAAGCTTCCTCTACAATATCGGGATTTTGCAGATGTCTGTGATAAGAAGAATGCTGATCAGCTTCCACCACACAGGCCTTATGATTGCCCAATAGAGCTTCTGCCTGGTTCTGCTATCCCATTTGGCCGTATATATTCCCTTTCTGAGCCTGAATTGAAAGCTCTTCGTGAATACCTACAAGAAAATCTTGCCAAAGGCTTTATTCGACCATCTACTTCTCCAGCAGGAGCTCCTATTTTCTTTGTAGAAAAGAAAGATGGCAGCCTACGGCCATGCGTTGATTACAGGGACATTAATAACATCACTGTTAAAAACCGCTACCCCTTGCCTCTGATTCCTGAACTTTTGGAGAGACTTCGCTCAGCTAAAATATTTACGAAGCTTGATCTTCGGGGGGCATATAATCTGGTTCGCATAAGACCCAATGATGAATGGAAAACAGCTTTCAGAACCAGGTACGGGCATTACGAATATCTAGTAATGCCTTTGGGCTGTGTAATGCCCCTGCAACTTTCCAGCATCTTATCAATGATGTACTACGAGATCTCCTGGATCAGTTTGTTGTGGCATATTTGGATGATATCCTAATATTCTCTGATAATCTTGAAAACCACAGAAAACAGGTCCGTATAGTTCTAGAGCGCCTTCGTACCCACCGCCTATACATTAAACTAGAAAAATGTGAGTTTGAACAAACAGAAATTCAATTCCTGGGGTATGTAATAACTCCCAAAGGTTTAAGTATGGATGCAAGTAAAATTAAAGCTGTGTTGGACTGGCCCATCCCCAAGAATGAAAAAGATGTTCAGGGATTTGTGGGGTTTGCCAATTTTTACAGGCGTTTCATTAAGAATTTCTCTGCCGTTATTACACCGATCACTGAACTCACACGTAAAGGGACTCCTTTTCAGTGGTCAGATAAGGCGGATACCGCATTTTCCCGATTGAAGACTCTGTTTACCTCTGCCCCTGTCCTGGTACATCCTCAGCCGGAATTACCATTTATTGTGGAAGTTGATGCTTATGATTCAGCTATTGGTGCTATACTGTCTCAAAGGACTGGACCTAAGATGCTGTTACATCCGTGTGCCTTCTATTCCCGCCAGATGGTGCCAGCAGAAAGAAACTATGACATAGGGAATAAAGAACTTTTGGCTATAAAAGCTGCCTTCACCGAATGGAGACATCTCTTGGAGGGAGCTACCCATCCAATTACTGTCCTCACAGATCACAAAAATCTGGAATGTATTCGATCAGCAAAGAGACTGTCAGCCAGACAAGCACGCTGGTCCCTATTCTTCTCGAGGTTTAATTTTTTGGTTACATACCGTCCTGGCTCCAAGAATGGTAAGGCGGATGCCTTGTCTAGAATAGCTGACCCCCTCCATACTACCGTAACCTAGACCACCATCTTGCCGGAGGATATATTTATAGGAGTTACATTTCCTTCTGATCTGATGTCTCGCATTAAAAAGGGCTACGCTGAAGACCCAGTTCTTCGTGATCCTCCTCGTGACCCCCATATGACGATGCTTAATGGGTTTTGGATTTTTCAACAACGTCTGTTTGCTCCCGAGTCAGTGCGACTGGACCTTTTACGTCTCTACCATGACTCAAAACCAGCAGGTCATCCAGGAATCCGAAAGACGCAAGACCTACTTGCCCGATCCTTTTGGTGGCCAAAGTATCATGAGGATGTTAAGAAGTATGTGTCCTCTTGTGATGTATGTGCCAGACATAAGACTCCTCGCTCATCCCCTGTTGGCTTGCTTCAGCCTCTTCCGATTCCTCATCGTCCCTGGGGATCTATATCCATGGACTTTATTGTGGAACTACCTCCCTCTAAGGAACACACTACCATTCTTGTTGTTGTGGACAGGTTAACTAAGATGGGTCATTTCATACCAGCTTGTGGTCTCCCTTCAGCTAAACAGACGGCTGACCTGGTTATTCGGGAAATATTTCGCTTGCATGGAGTGCCTGATGAAGTAGTTTCTGACAGGGGAGTGCAGTTTACATCTCGTTTTTGGAAACATTTTTGTTCTAATCTAGGTATTAATGTAAATCTGTCGTCAGCTTTTCATCCGCAAAGTAATGGACAGACTGAGCGAACCAACCAGACTTTGGAGCAATATTTGCGGTGCTATATTAGTTACCTGCAGGATGACTGGCTGGATTTTCTACCCACGGCGGAGTTTGCCTATAACAATGCCCAACACTGCTCCTCTTCTTTGAGCCCATTTTTTGCCAACTATGGTTACCATCCGACCTTTCTAGTCAGTCTCCCAATTACTACTTCCATTCCTGCTGTCACTGACCGGCTAACCGCCTTACGTGATTCCCAAGCACTGTTGAAAGAGACTCTTTTGGAGGCTCAGGAATGTTACAAAAGAGCTGCTGATAGGCATAGAAAGGAGGCCCCAGTCTATCACGTTGGTGACAAGGTGTGGCTGTCAACAAAGAATCTTAAGCTTCGGATTCCTTCTCAAAAATTGGGTCAAAGGTTCATGGGACCTTTTGAGATCATTGCTCAGATCAATGCTGTCACTTTCCGTTTGCAACTCCCGAATTCCATGAAAATACATCCAGTGTTTCACGTTGCACTGCTTAAACCTTTTCATTAAAATACTTTCCCTGGCCGAGCCCTGCCTGCCCCACCTCCAGTCCTCGTGGATGGTGAGGATGAGTACGAAGTGGAAAAAATTCTTGACTCCAGGATCTTCCGTAACAAGCTTCAGTATCTGGTTCGCTGGAAAGGCTATGGTGAGGAGGAGAGTTCGTGGGAACCAGTGGACAATATTCGAGCTCCTGATCTCCTTCGGTCTTTTCATGTTCAGTACCCTGCTAAACCAGGTAATAGGGCATCCAGAGGCTGCACCTATAGAGGCGGGGGTAATGTGAGGAATTGACTCTGCTGGGTTTTGAACCCTGGTCCCCAGGCTGCTATACCTCTTCCCTACCACTGCGCCAGCCTGCCTCTTGCAGATTTGCCTGAGATCTGATACCTTGACTCTAAAAGCAATGCAATCAGTGACAACTCTCTTTAGCTGTGTCTGGTCAGGTGTCTGGTCGTTGGCCTATATAAGGCACTACCTGTCAAATGTACCTTGCCAGATTATTGTGTGGTTCCTGATCACTTCAATAAAGCTTGTTCCTGTTTCACCTACAAATTGCTGAACTGGATTATTGCTGACCTTGGCTGCTGGTCTCCACAACCTTGTGATTCCATATCATTACAGATACAGAGTGGTAAAGATGTTTAGAAGAAGCAGCACAATGTCAAATGCCACGACAGATGAGAGAGCAATTTGCTTTTATTTGTATCTTCTCGAATGCTCCAAATGCATTAGCTTTGTGGGAGACTTTTAAAAGTAATATGGCTGAAGACTTTATGCGACGATACAATGAACCCATTGCACACTTAAAAGCGTTAATGGAAATCCAAGAAGTCTTTTTAACTCATGGATTAAGTTGTGCAAGTTTTAATTTGCCTGATGACATAAACTTTGAAGACTATGACATTCAACTACAAGCAGAAAGAACAGAACAAAGACTTGCAACTTTAAATACACTACAATTGCAAGCATTTCATGCCATTAAAAATGCTATAGATGATGACATGGTGACAGAGCGTTATTTCTATCTTGATGGACCTGGCGGATCAGGAAAAACCTATTTGTACAATTTATTAATGAGTTCAGTACGAGCACAAGGCAAAATAGCAATGGCGTTTGCCACTACTGGAATTGCTGCACTTTTATTAGAAGGTGGAAGAACTGTTCATAGTGGATTTAAACTGCCAGTGCCTATTTTAGAAAATTCGGTGTCAGATATTCGCATGACATCCTTCCAAGCAAAGAAATTTAAGAAATGTAAATTAATTATAATGATGTCATGCTATGCACTCCAATGTATTGACCGTTTGCTTCGTGAAGTCATGGATAATATTTTTCCATTTGGTGGAAAGGTAATGTTGTTGGGTGGCGATTTTAGACAAACATTACCTGTCGTTGTACATGGAAATCGAACTGACATTATCGAAACCTGTATCAAGTCAAGCACAGTATGGAAACATTTTACCCATCTTCAACTGCAACAAAATATGAGATCAGAAGGCCAAACTGATTTCAATGATTGGCTTATTAAAATTGGAGAAGGCAGAACAGAACAAATACTACATTTACCTGACGACACTGTAGAGATCCCACCTCATATGATTTGTCAACAAGATCTTATATCGGCTATATTTGAAGGGAGCATAAATAACGAAGAATATTCAGAGCTTGCCAACCAAGTTATACTGACTTGTAAAAATAAAGATGCATTAATACTCAATAATGAAATCTTAAAAAAAATTAATGCACCACAAAGAAATTATCACAGTGCTGATTCTGTACTTGCTGATGACAATGAAAGTCAGGTGAACTTTTCAACTGAATTCATAAACTCTCTAACTCCTTCTGGAATGCCACCACATATTTTGCAGCTAAAGAAAGGGGCAATTATCATGGTACTGCGAAATATGAACCTCAAAAAAGGCCTATGCAATGGCACAAGATTAATTGTTCAACAATTAAAGGACCATTTTATAGATGCTGAAATTTTAACTGGGACCCATAAAGGAAAGAGAGTTTTCCTACCAAGAATAGATTTAGCACCAAGTGAAAGTAGTCTCCCTTTTATACTTCAAAGAAGACAATTTCCCATTCTTATGGCATTTGCCATGACCATTAATAAATCACAAGGTCAAACTTTCAAATCTGTGGGTATTTTCTTGGAACAACCAGTATTTGCACATGGTCAATTGTACGTTGCGTTGTCACGGTGCAAAAATCCACAGGCTATTAAAGTTTACATTGAAAACAATGAAAGTCAAGGTGATTTATTAGAAGATGGACGTATTTTTACTAAAAACATTGTCTACTATGAAGTACTATAACTTTGCAGGATACAAATTAAAGATGCCAACATTTTTTAAAAGCATTCAAAAAAACATAACAATTGGTTGTTTAATTCAGTCATAATTAATGGAAGTACGGTTTATGAATGATTCGCCTCAAAAAATACTTGCCTTGCATTGTTTGTAAAAATTATGTTAAAATGTGAAGTAACTATGTTAATGTTTCTAATGTTACAAGTTTAAAAAAAACATTTCAAAGTTATTTCATTCAACATATTACAATGGTGATGTTAAGAGGTCAAGCACCTTTTAAGTCACAATGTAAATATTGTCTTAAGATTACTACCTACATTAATGTTTATCGCCAGTTTATGTGGTCAGGAATGAATTACTTTAATTACGTACGTTTTAAGGAGAGTTTTTACTGTATGCCTTCCTCTACATTCAATTTATTCTCAAGTTAACAATAATTGTCATAGAAATTGCATGTTAATAATGATTAATTTAAAGGTCAACTGTTTTTACATTCAAATGTTAATACTTTTAATAAAAAATTAGGTTACAAAATGTATTCACTATGTTCCTGTTTATAATGTTCAAAATTATACCAATGTTTTGACAACTTTAAAACTTACATAAAAAATAAATTTCAACTTTAAAAATATATACTTGGAAGGTTATTGCTTACATATATTTTACACTTCATGCTAAAATTCGGGACGTTTTAACAAGGTTTTTTACTTTTTCATTTCCTATTTATTCAATGTATATTAAAGTTAACAATTCTTCAGATACAAATTACATTTTAAAAAACAATTACATCAACATTTTACAAAAATACACGTTCATATAAAAATACTTACAAGTGTCAAAAAAATATCTTAATAACTAAACAACTTGACAAACATATACATCACATTGCCGTCATTTTTTGACGTGCAAGTCGCTAGTATACATATATTGAAGAGTGAATAGAGTATTGCAGTATATTATGATACCTTTTGTATTGGACAAATGCATTGTTTATAGTGACAATCTTTCAAGAGGTTTAACCTCGCTTTATCAAGTCTGAAGCAATACTGACATGAGATTGAACCCTAAACAGCAATGAAGAGAGAGTGGAGACAGCATCGGACATCAAGAGGTAAATGCATACTGGTGGGATTCAACACAACATAGTATAGGAAACATATATACACATATTATATATACACACTAGCGACTTGCCTGTCAAAAATGACG
Organism: Discoglossus pictus; assembly: GCA_027410445.1. Taxonomy (NCBI): domain Eukaryota; kingdom Metazoa; phylum Chordata; class Amphibia; order Anura; family Alytidae; genus Discoglossus; species Discoglossus pictus. Next base: position 146,365,448 of record CM050167.1, read on the forward strand.
GGGCAATAAAATTTGAAGTCATGGGAATGCTGTTTGACACACAATGTAAACCTTTTTGTACTCTGAGAACCTTCAGTGCTCATTTTGAGCCTCAAGAGGAGTGCTCATCACGTGGCTTGCAATGAGTGCATTTGGCGCTCATGGCGAGCCTCTCCTCTCATCTACTTTTGGTCCTCTGAGCATCCTCGTCACTCATCCTAAAGAGAGATATATATTTATCTATATTTAGATAACTAATAATGAATTAGTTAGTTCTTGAATAAATAATATACTTTACCTATTTGTAATGAATATATCCAGCAATCAATAGCCTGTAGAGCTAATAATCTGTTTATATTTTCTGTCAGCATACAATGTCCAGTTTGAGTGTTGGTGCCCTGATGATAAAGTGTAATGAATGTCCCTACGGTGCATTATAAATAGGCTGCAAGCACAAGGAAAATCCGTTGGTTTAGTTGTGTAAAGCACCATTGTAGATTCGTAATGTTATTAATGTGTTTCACGGCTCACAAGCATTTTCCGTCATTTGTAATAGTGTATTTTGTAGTTTGTACGTTCCTGTGTGAAAGTGCTATGCGTTTGGCAGTGTTTTGTGCGGTCCTGGGTCGTGTAGCCTTGTTTTAGTTTTTTTGGACGAAAGTCATTGAAATCGGCTTAAATTCACGTTCCACCTCACTTCCATAGGTCCTGGCTGTTCCCTTGTGTTGTGGGTGATGTTTTTGTTGTATTTTCTTTGTGTTTTTTGTGTTTTTTGGATTTTCGCGGTTCGGCCTCGTATTTTTGCTATCTTGTAAAAAAATGTTTCTAAGTCCTGCGTTTGTCAAGTGCTTGGAGGCTAAGGCGATCCCGCGTTTAATAAGTGTTTGGTGGGTAAGTCCTGTGTGTTTCATTGCCTTCACTGCTCGCCTCACCTTCGGCGCTCATTGCCTTTGTGCTGCGAGTTTTAGTGCCTTAACAAGTCGTCCTACCGGTTAACGGCTCGCCACGCTTCGCGAGGCTCGCAGCCTAACTTGTACGCAACACGCAAATCGTGACGATGTCTCACAGTTTGACAACTATTATATGTAATACATATCAATATATACATAAAAAAACAGAGCACTGCAGTTCACAGTGATATCCTTCCTGTTGGACGAACAACTCACTGAGTGACAAGCCTGTTATTGTAAAATAAGAAGAATTCACAAGAAATTGTGATAATTTGTTAAAAAAACAAAATACATATTAAGTCCTGTTGAAGAATGTGATCATCTTTATTTCAAATGCTTTTCAGTCTTGGATGTTTTTACATTTTCCTCTGAGTATTTTGTTTTTTGGGTTTTTGATGGAGTGATCATTCTGGCTAAAATTGTGTCCCATTTGGCTACAATAACTGTCTCAAATATGTTTTTTTATTGAATGTCTGTGTAAATTCATTCTGAAGTGCATTTTTTTGGCTAGTTTCTCCAATGTAACAGCCTGTGTCAAATAAAGTGCATTCAATTATATAAACTAAATTGGAGGATGTGCATGAATACTTATGGCTGTGTCACGTATATATTGCTGTTTCATCATTACAAATGTGTTGACATAACTTACAGGCACTTTTGTTACAAGGTTTGGTTCCATTTTTTTATATTCAGTGGTTCATTGGCCAATTTTCTGCTGACAAGTTTTTGTTTTAGGTTTGGTGATTGTTTAAATGCATGAGGTGTTCACGGGGTATTTTGATGGCAGTGGTTGTTTTCTGGGTAATAATACAGGGTCTGTAACACTTTTGTTTGAAAGACAGTGTTTTACATTTTTTGTCACAGTCTCCAGTATTTAAGCATATGCAATGTTACCTAATAGCTTGGCTATGGATGATGGCTTGTTTGGTATGGGAGAGATGTAAACTGGAGCAGTGTAGGTAACTACATCTGTCGGTGGGTTTCCTATATACAGATGAGTGGAGAGTGCCATTGGTGCTAGATATAGTAGAGTCTAGCAAATTCATCTGCAAATCCATTTTAAGTTTCATAGATGGATAAAAAGTGTAGAAGGAACTCTTAAAGTCTCTGGGTTACAGATAAGATAAGAATGTTTCTTCTAGATTGGCCATAAATAGATTTGCATATTGTGGAGCCATTTTGGTACCCATGGCAGTCAACATCATCAGTAGGCAGGTATCTTTGTCAAAAGTGAAATAGTTGTGGGTGAGGATGTGTTCTATTAGTTTAACAATAATACCAGGGTCATATTTATGGTTTTGCATGTGTGTTGAAAGAAACTTCTCAACTATCTGTTCAGTCAGTGTGTCCATACCTGTAACAATTGGTCTCCCTGGGTTGCCTGGTTTGTGTCCCAGTCCTAGTTGTAGGATTTTTTTGGGATGAATTCTTGATGTATATTTTTAGGGAATGTTTTGATTAGTTTCTTAAGTTAAATACCATGGGCCCTATTAAATTTGAGCTGCGTATGAAATCGTATCTCGTAAATGCGCATCGTAACGCGATTTACGTAATACGATTCGACTTGCGATTGACTTGCGATTGACTTGCGATTGACTTGCGCAATTTCGGACTCATTTTCCAAGATTTGCCTCCGAAAAGCGCTACGTAGTAAGTAGCGGAAAAGAATTCTTTGCGTAGACGCTCGTATCTCGCAAAATCGCTACGTGCACAAAATACACCAGTAAAATGGTTTACGCATTACGTACAGACAACTTAAAATGTAAAAGAGAGTTTAACAGAGGGAAAGCATGGAAGGCCATTACAATTGATTTCACAATCCCCTCCCCCCACCAAAGTAAATACATTATACAACCAATTAGTTGTTACATTTGGAATGAAAAGCCATGCTGCAGCTTACATAAAGCAATTAAAGACACACTACCTGATTACATAAAACACAAAAACATCAAAATAATGCCATATTAACCCTGTTATTTTGTATACATGTTGCTCATCACATCTACATTTGGGAACACAAATATGGGGCACATTACACTGCCACATGACGTATATCAAGTACACAGGGAGTATGTGAATATGTCCTGTGTGGTCTTTCGGTCGGGTCTGACTGTCTGTGACCATCTGTCACTGCTTTCTTACAAGGTTCGTATGCTGGTGATACCGGAGTGGATTGTCACTTCCTTCTCCAGTGGTTTGGGATTTGGCCATCCACTCTGCTTTCACTCTCCCACCCACAATGGCCCTTAATGGTATAGCTCACAGCTTCCAAGCCCCATCACTTATCAAACCACAAGGTGACCATGGGAACATACCCCGCAGTAACCCATCAGGAAGGGCAGCAAACACACACAGAGGGTTTGCAGAGGCACAATGAGCACCAGCCAACTCACCTCCATCAGGGGTAATCGCCACTACTCTTATCCAAGGAACAAATGATTCAACCTCTGGACTGTGTAATCCAATCCAGTTTCACACATACAGTGTGGTGTGCGAAATTCCCACAAAAATAAATGGTCAACAAAAAACAAAAAGGCGGAGGAGGATAGAAAAAACTAATGACAATGCATGTACAGTAAAGTGCTAAATACTGTACCAATATACCAACTCACCTGATTCCCATCTGCAAGCATTACTAACTATTAGCTACAGTAGGTCTCTGGATAATGAGTAATATGGGCAAATACCAGTGGCGGCTGGTGACTTTCCAAGTTGGTGGGGCGGAAGACAGAGACCTGGCCCCTCCCTTTACATTGACGCCACCCAACATTATAAACTCCTCCCCTTCACAACATGTTACCCCTATAGGCCCTGTACACTTACAGACTACACACATTTGGGTTTTTTCCTGTCACTTCACTTACTTATTATCTTGCTGAGGTTGAGGTGGTTCTGGTTCTGGTCACTATTCTTATGCTGGGAAGTTCCTGCATTTTCTTGATGAGGGTGAAGTGCTGCTGGTTTTGCTTACTTTTCTTATGCTGGGAAGTTCCTCCATTTTGTTGATTATATGCAATAATTAAATAAAACACATATGAGTACACATTAGATCAGGACATAAGCCCTCCTCTCTATCCCCTCCTCTTTCTCTCTCCCTTCCTCCTTCTATCTCTCTATCTGTCCCTTTCTCTCTATCCCTCACTCTCTATATCTATTCCTCTCTCCCTGACGATTCCTTTATCTATCCCTATCAATCCCTCTCTCTATCCCTCTCTTCCTTTTTTCCTCTTTTACTAGTATATAGACTGTGTCTTTAATATTCTTTCAAAGCACTAATCACATTGTTGATTTCATAACTTTGCAGGATTGTATACAGCAGACACTATTTTTGCATCATATATACTGATCAGGTCAGGCCATTGGTACCTTTGGATGTCAAGCTGAGCTCTGCATTCCTTGCAGCAAGCACTGGGTTCAGATCACTCACAACGTGTCTTCCTGTAGACTGAAAACATAGCAAGATAATATTAGAATTTGTAATCCTAAGAGGAGCTTTTCATGCTATAAGAAGGGAGAGAGCTCAGTTTTGTAGAAAAAGCATATCCCAGACATGCTAGAATTTACAGAACTGCACTGGATATCTATCTATCTATCTATCTATCTATCTATCTATCTATCTATCTATCTATCTATCTGCCCCTCTATCTATCTATCTATCTATCTATCTATCTATCTATCTATCTATCTATCTATCTATCTATCTATCTATCTGTCCCTCTATCTATCTATCTATCTATCTATCTGTCCCTCTATCTATCTATCTATCTATCTATCTATCTATCTATCTATCTATCTATCTATCTATCTGTCCCTCTATCTATGTATCTATCTATCTATCTATCTATCTATCTATCTATCTATCTATCTATCTATCTATCTATCTATCTATCTATCTGTCCCTCTATCTATCTATCTATCTATCTATCTATCTATCTATCTTTCTGTCCCTCTATCTATCTATCTATCTATCTATCTATCTATCTATCTATCTATCTATCTATCCCTTTCTGTCTACCCTTATCTCTATCTATCTATCTATCTATCTATCTATCTATCTATCTATCTATCTATCTATGCCTCTACCCTCTCTCTATCATGTATCTATCCCTCGCTCCCTCTCTCTATCTATCCATCTATCTATTCATCTATCTATCTATCCCTCTACCCTCTCTCTATCAATCCCTCTATCTAACTCTCTCTGTCTACCCTTATCTCTCTCTCTCTATCTATCCCTCTACCCTCTCTCTATCAATCCCTCTATCTAACTCTCTCTGTCTACCCTTATCTCTCTCTCTCTATCTATCCCTCTCAGTCTACCCTTATCTCTATCTATCTATCTATTTATCTATCTATCTATCTCTCTCTCTGTCTATCCCTTTCTATCTATCCCTCGCTCTTTTTTGTTTTAATGTATGTTTTTGGGGGGAGGAAAATGAAAGAGGGAAGGGAAAAAGATAACCACTGTCTGTTATAATTATAGGAATAAAGAGTAAAACAAATTATAGAATAAAATATGCTTTTATGGACTCTAATTTGGGAGGGCGGTTGCCCAGCTGCCCCAATGGACCAGCCGCCCCTGGCAAATACCCATTAATATGGACAGGACACAAAGGTCAGCAGCCAGATTCACTGTTTCTAATATCAGACCCAAAGATCTGTTCTCAGACCGATATTGAGGTCAGGATCACATGCTTTATTAGTGCATATATTAATGCTCGCTGTCATTAACATGCCATTGGGAGACTTTGCAAGTCCACCACCATAGCGGTATTAGTCTACATTTTAGCTAACAATAATCATGTCTGAGATATCTGGCAATATGATAGCTTTAAGATTGTGGGAGCTACATGTTAAGGAGGGGGCTGTCATTGGAGTAATGTATACCTGAGAGGCACTGGGAAAACCTTACGCCTCATATAATTCCTCCACAATGCTTGCAGATGTAGGAGATGCCTTCATGGGCCTGAATTGTACCTAAAACAAAACAAATGGAAAGAAAAACATAGAGAAAACCTAAAATCTAAGGGCCTAAAAAAAAGGGGACTGCAGCATCCCTTCCCAACAGCATTCCCCAGTGACCATCAATTGGTGGCATGTTCAACCGAACCCTACGTGTCCACAGAGAAGAGGATCATGGACCATGTGATGGGAGGTAGCCATCTGCATACAGAATATCACCATCACATAGGCAAAGATCCAAAACTCAGTAGCCAGGCTAGATGAGGTCAGCATTGTGACCAATAGATTGTCACTGAGGAGTGCTGTTGAGAAGGCACAATTATGTCCACAGACCCTAGGTCCTCCTCCGCCTGGGCACAAGACCTGCATCATCCGCGGCCGAACGCCGTCTCCCCTTTGGTGGTGGGGGAGCGGGAGGAGGTAGTGGCAACACGGGTGGTGGTGGCGGCGGAGGCATGGTGGAAGGAGAGGAGGGGCCAGGCTGCTGTTGGCTGGTGACCTGCCCCGTTCCCAGCAGCCTGACCATGTGCTGCTCCATCATCCGATGATGCCTCCTCTCCTCCCTAAAGCGCCTGTCCAGGCTGCGCCTCATGCCAGAGATGTCGGCAGTCATCCTCCTCACGAGGGCCAACAACTCCGGCAGCGCAGCCTCGGTCGTTGGTGGTGGGGGCTGGAGTCCTGCTGGCAGGGCCGGGTGGGAAGATGGCGGGGAGATAGTGGGGAGGATCTGGGACCCGGCTGGAGACAGGGGCTCTGATGTTGGGGTTCCCGGTAGCTCAGTGTGTGGGGAAGGAGGAGCTGTGGAATAGTCCACCACTTGTGAGGGCCCCGGCGAGATGGCAAGTCTTTGGAGGAGGGGGGCAGTCGGGCTCTGTACAGGGGGGCTGTCAAATACCACGAGCTCCCCCTCCGATGAGCCAGGGCCCTCCGATGAGCCTGTAGCCTCCTCCCCCTGAGCGGTCTCCTGCGGGGCGGGGGCTGACGGCCCGCTCCTGGCTCATCACTGGACCCAGACCTCCTACTGGATGCTGAAATAGAGAAAAGAGAGCTACATGTCATTAGTATGCTGATCAATACATTGATATGTTTTCACTCCTAACTATCTGACATCTAGGCCTGAACATGGATGATTCTCCTAATTGCAACTCAGATTAGCTGTCATTTGCTAGATTTGATCTATTCTTTGGTTTCTTGTCTTGACCTCTCCTGGCTCCTAACGCTGTCTGTATTTCTTCTGCGCTTTCACTCCTAACTATCTGACATCTAGGCCTGAACATGGATGATTCTCCTAATTGCAACTCAGATCAGCTGTCATTTGCTAGATTTGATCTATTCTTTGGTTTCTTGTCTTGACCTCTCCTGGCTCCTAACGCTGTCTGTATTTCTTCTGCGGTCTGTAACTGCATAGGCTGCATTGGGCACACCAGTACATGGACTCGATTGTTTGATTACTCTTGGGGTGGCCAGGAATGACAGTGATTTGTCAGCTTCATGGATTTAATGACACTTCCATCTATCCCTTGTTAATTCCATGGAGCTGACATGTCAGTGTCCTTGTTGGTCACCATGTGTAGTGTGTGTGATGTACATGTGGTGGCATGTTGGTGTATGTGATATTCACCTGAACTGGAGGCTGGGTCCTGCTGGGCCACCGGGGATGAAGCTCCAGCTGCGGGCGATGGTGTCAGAAGGTCCCTTGCGATCCTCTCCCACTCCTTATAGGTCACACTGTGTCCCTCTGCTTCTCTAGCCATCTTCCTCTTACCGTGGCCCTGATATCCACATATCGGTGCTTTAAGGACCTCAAGCCCCTAGGCACCGTGGACACCTCCTTCATCAATTCCACTACCTCCTTCCAAGCCTGAGCCTTAGGCCCAGGCTTCGCTTCCCTTGCAACAAGGATGACAAGGCCGGTCACAGATCGCACCCAGGAGGACCATATTCTCCTGGGGCGTATAATTACGGTCCCTGCGCCTGCCCTTGCCAATAGCCCCTTGCTCTCTCGACTGTGCTCGGGGACCCTGTCCTCCCTGAACTTTTCCTGAGGCCTGTCCCTTCCCCAAACGACCCTGCCCCCTGGGATCAGGCCCCTTCCCCTCTGTCCCTCCTCTGGTAGTGCCTCTGTCTCCCTCCTCCTCCTCTTCCTCCTCCTCCCCCCCTCCGGGGACCACTCCTTCTCCGGGGACAACTCCTCCACCCCCTCCGGGGACCACTCCTCGACCCCCTCAGGGGACAACTCCTCCACCCCCTCCGGGGACAACTCCTCCACCTCTCCTCCACCCTCCACTCTCCTCACTCTCCTTACTTTCCTCACTCTCCGCTCCTCTCCTCCTCTCTCCACCTATCTCCTCCCTCCATGCTCAAATAATAAAAAAATAAGGATAACTCAAAATAAGTGTAACTGTTATATAGGTGATGAAAAAAAAAGTGTATGTTCTATGTGTTTTTAATAACTGTTGGGGGATGCGGTGCAAAGGTTGGGGGTGTGGTGTGTGTCCTAACGCTATGTATGTCTCTATGTGTCTTTAATCTATGTGTCAGGCAAATATGTGTAATGTGTAAACATGTGTAACTCTTACGTGTAAATATGCTAGTAATAAAATACAAAACAATCAAAAATAGTGCGCCTACAAATCAATATAACGATAAAGAAATAAAAGTATTACTGGAATGTCTGTTGGAAAGAAAAGATGTGTGTGCTATGTGTATTTAATAAGTGGTGGGGGATGGGGTGTGTTGGGGGATGGAGTGTGTTGGGGGATGGGGTGTGGTGGGGGGGATGGGTATGTGGGGTGTGTGTCCTAACTATATATATGTCTCTATGTGTGTTATTTAATCTATGTGTCTTGAAAATATGTGAAATCTGTAAATATGTGTATTTCTTAAATGTAAGGACTTATGAAATAGACAATAAAAAAGACAAAAAACTAATCTCCCTCTCTCCAAAGTACTACTCTCAATAAAGACTCTCTCCCACCTGCTCCTGGAACTGCATGCTAACTCCAATGGCTCTTACAACACAGTCAGCGCATGGGTTTGTATCAATCACATTTATAAGCTCCTACTGTCAATCAAATTCTTGGCTCGTACGTGATTGGCTGAGAGGCGTGTCTCACTAGGACGTCCCCTTATCAGCTTGCGAGCGCGCCAACAGACTCAGCCAATTACATACGCACTTATAGTGTCAGGCCGCCAAGTGCGTATGTAATTGGCTGAGAGGCTTTTGGCGGGCCAACGTGGCAATGGCGATGGCGCAAAAACCTGCCAAAAGCCTCTCAGCCAATTACATACGCACTTGGCGGCCCGTGTTGGGACTCTCAGCCAATTACATACGCACTGGGCGGCCTGCGTTGGGACTCTCAGCCAATTACATACGCACTTTCGCCCGTGTTGGGACTCTCAGCCAATTACATACGCACTGGGCGGCCCGCGTTGGGACTCTCAGCCAATTACATACGCACTTGGCGGCCCGTGTTGGGACAGCCAATTACATGCGGCCAAGTGCGTATGTAATGGCCGCATGTAATTGGCTGTCCCAACACGTGCGTAAGTGCGTATGTAATAGGCTTAGAGGCTTCTTGACGTAAAATCATCAGCTGGAATGCCACTTAAAGATCCACAGGTGACCAATGGCAAAGCTGAAATTAACGTGCCTAATACCAGGTAATGTAATCAACAAGCTATATAACCCCATCCCCAACAAGTCATCAGCATGTCTGAAACAGCATGGATGATCATGTGAGAGGGATGCTGGACAGTCTGAGTGGGCGGATGAGGTTGAGATGCTTTTGTGCATATCACATAGCACAGTATGAAGACCCGGAAGCAAGGTGTGTGATTGAGGGGGTGATGGGGAGTGGCAGAGAGGAGTGTCTGGGAGTGAATGAGGGTGTGAGTGGTGATGTGATCCATGCTGGGGCAGAACCAAGCCAGGCAAGGGAATTACCACAGGCCATGCCTAGTATCATGGGGGTGGATCAGGGAGGAGAGAGAGCTCCAGTAGCACAGGGACAGAGGGATATAGGGCCAGCTTCAGACAGGGAGGCTGACAATGATGTCGGTGATCAGCTGCTGAGGGGAGAAGTACAGGATGTGGTGGCTCAGGCAGAAGGGGGGGAGCCTGTCCAGGAGCCTGTCCAGGAACCTGTCCAGGAGCCTGTGAGGAGGCGAAGGGCACCCAATGTGTATAGGGAGAGACTCACATTAGAGGGGTTAACTGATGGGGAGGTGTATGAGCGTTTTCGGCTAACCCATGCCAGTCTTGGGGAGCTCTATGAGGTTCTGAGAGCGGACCTTGAGCCTCGCTCATGGGCCAATAGAGCCATCCCAGGAATGACACGGATGTTAGTTGCAATACACAACCTTGCTTCTGGTAGCTTTCAGAACGCCCTGAGCATAGCCGGAGGAATGTCTCAGCCAAGCCTCTCCAATTGTCTGAGTGCATTCCTCCGTGCTATTGGTCGGAAAGCTGCCAGATACATCAGTTACCCTAACACTGCTGAAGAGATCTCGAAGGTTAAGTTCGATTTCTTCCAATTAGGAGGTATCCCCAATGTGCTCGGTGCTATTGATTGTACACACGTGGCACTGATACCTCCTAGAGAGCAAGAAGCGCTGTACAGAAATCGTAAGCATTATCATTCAATCAATGTACAGGTTGTTTGCGATGCGAACATGCGCATACAAGGTATGTATGCAGGCTTCCCGGGAAGTGCTCACGACGCCTATATCCTGCGTGCATCCGGCATATGTGACATATTTGAGTCCGGCAGATTTCCATCCGGATGGCTACTGGGTGAGTACACATTAGTAATGGCAGTCAACCATATCTTACTATGACTGGATACAATAACACATACGGTACATCATGTTTCCCTCTATTGCTCTGATGTTCACATGTGCATTACGGAGTAATACTACCAAAGCCAGAACATAATAGCTCATTGCTGGCCATAACCCTGTGTTAGCTTGGCCAAACAGTATGCAGTTCACAACAACATATGACAAAAACCACAATTGATTAATCATTAGGTATATGTTCTGATGCATTCCCTTGTATCCTGTGACATGGACATCTCTACATAACGTGTTGTGTGTTATTGTAAGGGCTATGTAAGTGAGATGTCTTCAGAATTCATCTGATAGAGGAGAATTAATAGTGTTTGGAAAACTTTTTCTTGCATGAATATATCCCTGAATAAACATGAATTAGCTTACCTTGAAGTTATCAAAATCTCCAAGGTCTTTTGGCATTTGCGTTTGATCGTGTACGCCCCTGGGAAATTCCACCTGAATTAGCATCACATTTAGATTCACAATAATACACGATCACGCTTCACCTCAGACCTCTGGCATGTGCTCGGTACAAGAACTGCAACAGTGACTTCCTGTGCTCTCTACCAGAAGGGTCGCAATATGTACCTTGTTGTATTTCCCTTGTATCTCCGCCTCATGTAAGCATCCTGCGGGTGTGACCATCTGGATTTGACATTTGTGGAAATCACATTGTAATTGAACAGAAGCTTCATATAGAATACATGTGTTAATACACTACTAATTATCCTATCAGATGCATCCATGATCCATCTCCCTTACATATATCTTTAACTGTGTATTAGCCACAGGGATGTGTTAATAGGTCATGATGAATATATTTGGGCATATGCTTTGTCAAACATCACAACATCCTATTCATATCAACATGTCACATATTATTTCCACCAGGTGATGCAGGATATGGGTGTTTGCCGTGGTTGTTGACCCCTGTGAGCAATCCCCAGACTCGGGCAGAGGTGCGGTATAATGCTGCGCATAAAACCTGCCGGAATGTAATTGAGCGCACCTTTGGTGTACTAAAGATGCGCTTTAGATGTTTACATTCCACTGGGGGAAGCCCCAGAAAGTTTGTCGCATCATCGTTGCCTGCTGCTGTCTGCACAATATAGCAGTACAGGCCAACTGTCTGGGGGACATTGATGCGGCTCCACTACATGGGGAGGAAATGCCTTTACTTCCCTCTGAAGTGGATAATCTGCAGGGGTCACAACAACGGACCCGCCACATTCGTGAGTACTTCACATGTAAGTACATACCCAATATGCATGGAATACAGTCTAATGTATCTGGATTATGCCTAACTCCCAAATCCACCTTTATCCATCGCCCTTGTCATACAGAATTCCAACCAGTCCACAGTAGAGGAGAGTTCCCTGACGTTGTCGATGTTTGTACACTGGAACAAGCCACATGATCAGTTACAGGTAAGTAAGCACACATTCCCATACACATCTTAAGTACTGACGGTTATAAACATCAATGGCATAGATAATTTGAGTGGATTATATATCCCACTATGTCAATGTATATATGCCCCACGTTACATTGTTATCTAGTAATTTAGATTGAAAAAAGACTTTAGTCCATCAAGTTCAACCTCTATAGATCTATGATCTGCAATACGCAGATTTATTGTTAATTGATCCAGAGGATGGCAAACAGAAAAACAAAAAGTGAAACTTTGCCAATTGTCTACACAGTGAGGAAAAATATAACATTCCTTCCTGACCCCAGTTACTGGTGATCGTATTCATCCCTGGATCAATACTCCCTCTCTATTTATCCAGGATAGCCCCTAATGCCTGTTTGTTTTTTAATGTAAAAATATACCCAATCCCTTTTTAAAGTCACCTACAACCACTACGGACTAGTATTGTTCACATTGTATGATCCTGCCAAACCACATGAAATGGGATCAATATGTCGTAGATAAATACCATACACACATACTTTGGAGATCAGTCACGATAACACAAAACAGAGTCCTCTGGTTATTTCCTCATGATTCGAGTTTATTCAGTTGGATCAAATATGGATCACCAGCCAAACCCAACATGGTGGCTGCTGCTGACTGGCTGGAGAAGTGACTACTACTGAAATATATCCAGACACAGCTTTTTAGACTTGTTTACATGAGACCATGCCGAAATCCAGATTCTTTCACCCTGTAGCAACATGGCATAACTCACTAACCGGCAATGACTTCTTATTAATAAGAGATATCCAATACGAATAGAACACATACTTTGTCTAATTTGTGACTGTAATCCTCACATCATATTAACCTTACAGAGCTGCTGTCGTGTGTCAACTCTTCTTTCAACAACCTAGACATGGAAAAACATGACCAGCAACAGAGCTGCTACATCAATGTGAACTACATAGTGAGTATTTGTGTAATAATATGGCCACGTATGCTGAAAGACACAAATAACACATCAATCACTTTATTAATATCAGCCTATCTCTTTCCAGAATACATCAGGTAGGTAAGCGGTGATAACTAATGATGATCCACAGCGCACGTGTCCTGGTGGAACAAATCATCTCGTGGATGAGCTTGGGACTGCGTCCAAGGTAAAACACCACATTTGGCTCTCCAAAGATGCATTAATGTGTAATCTATGTGATATTCCTACATCATTAGCCAGATGAGTAGCTTGTTTCATATGTAGGGAAAGAACAGTGAAGACGTTTGTATGAAATGAGCAACATATATTGGTACAGTGAATCGAAAAAGTCTACACACCCCTGTTAAAATGTCAGGTTTCTGTGCTGTAAAAAAATGAGACAAAGATAAATCATTTCAGAACTTTTTCCACCTTTAATGTGACCTATAAACTGTACAATTTAATTCAAAAACAAACTGAAATCTTTTAGGTAGAGGGAAGAAAAAAATAAAAAATAAAATAACATGGTTGCATAAGTATGCACACACCTAAACTAATACTTTGTTGAAGCACCTTTTGATTTTGATTTTATTACAGCACTCAGTCTTTTTGGGGATGAGCCTATCCGTGTAACGGAGTTGGAATCATAAGTCCAATATCTCCGCTGGTATACCGTTAAATATCCATATAGAAGCACTGCGCAGTCTCAGAAGCCCAGACCACCCATATTGGATGACACTCAATTGGGAGTCAAAGAATACTGTCTTTATTTTGTTGTGCAGAAATATATACACATATACACATCTCTTCCCACAGGCAATACACATCCCCCATATTTGGCCACACAATACACATAGAGGGACAATAGGTGTGGTTACACCCCCCGGAGGCTACCTGGCTACTTTGATACAATCAGACATTGATCAGATTATACTCTTTGTTCTTATGTCTCATAATGAAAACACTTTATACAATAGACTTCCTTATCTTATGAGGAGTCTCTGTAATAGGATTATCTATTAGCCTAGCAGCTGTAATATTCTGAGCCAATATATTCTGTAGAACATAAAACAACATATCTACAGTAGAGCAATGTGATCATATTTTAACCATAACCATAAAACAGGGTAAAACAGTGATGGGTTCCGTTTAACACCATGGCACATTTTGACTTGGCAAGATTTGCCCACTCTTCTTTGAAAAAACACTCCAAATCTGTCAGATTGCGAGGGCATCTCCTGTGCACAGCCCTCTTCAGATCACCCCCACAGATTTTCAATCTGATTCAGTTCTGGGCTCTGGCTGGGCCATTCCAAAACTTTAATCTTCTTCTGGTGAAGCCATTCCTTTGTTGATTTGGATGTATGCTTTGGGTCGTTGTCATGCTGAAAGATGAAGTTCCTCTTCATGTTCAGCTTTCTAACAGAAGCCTGAAGGTTTTGTGCCAATATTGACTGGTATTTGGAACTGAAAAATAATTCCCTCTCTTATTTAAATTAAGGCTGCCACCACCATGCTTTACTGTGGGTATTGTGTTCTTTTGGTGATGTGCAGTGTTTTTGCGCCAAACATATCTTTTGGAATTATGGCCAAAAAGTTCAACCTTGGTTTCATCAGACCATAACACCTTTTCCCACATGCTTTTGGGAGACTTCAGATGTGTTTTTGCAAAATGCAGCCTGGCTTGGATGTTCTTCTTTGTAAGAAATGGCTTTTGTCTTGCCACTCTACCCCATAGCCCAGACATATGAAGAATACGGGAGATTGTTGTCACATGTACCACACAGCCAGTACTTGCCAGATATTCCTGCAGCTCCATTAATGTTGCTGTAGGCCTCTTGGTAGCCTCCCAGACCAGTTTTCTTTTCGTCTTTTCATCAATTTTGGAGGGAGCTCCAGTTCTCGGTAATGTCCCTGTTGTGCCATATTTTCTCCACTTGATGATGACTGTCTTCACTGTGTTCCATGGTATAACTAATGCTTTTGAAATTCTTTTGTACCCTTCTCCTGACTGATACCTTTTAAAAATGAGATCCCTCTGATGCTTTGGAAGCTCTCTGTGGACCATGGATTTTGCTGTGGGATGCGACTAAGAACATTTCAGGAAAGACCAACTAGAGCAGCTGAACTTAATTTGGGGTTAATTAGAGGCACTTTAAACGATGTCAAGTGTATGCTGACTCCTATTTAAAACGATTTGCAATGTGATTGCTTAATTCTGAACACAGCTACATCCCCAGTTATAAGAGAGTGTGCAGACTTATGCAACCACATTAGTTTTCTTTGTTTTTTTCTTCCCTCCACCTAAAAGATTTCAGTTTGTTTTTCAATTTAGTTGTATAGTTTATATGTCACATTAAAGGTGGAAAAAGTTCTGAAATTATTTTTCTTTGGCTAATTTTTTTACAGCCCAAAAACCTGACATTTTAACAGGGGTGTGTAGACTTTTTATATCCACTGTATGTGACGACGTAAGCGCTCCTGGAGCATGTGCAATGTAAATATTGACATGTTCCTTGTATGTTTCAGATCGCAAAGATGAGTCCCTTTCCACGGTCAGAACAAGGAATGATGAGCATTCCCACATTCCAGGACTATGCTATTGTCACATTGCATCATGTATGTTCATATGTCAGTCATCATGTGTTGCATCGGGAGTGATATCACATCCTCTACATACATTTATATGTACCTATTGCTTTAGATATGCCATTCTCTCCTCTACTTGGACTATTGTGAAGCCTGTATCATACTTCCTTTCAGATCTCTTCCTCAGTGCTGATGTGATCCTCCCTGTACATATGGGGAAGAGTAACTCTAGCCTTGGAACATAACTGTTAATGAGGTTCCGTTTACCTTCAGTTATGCATATGCAACAGCAGATAATAGAAATGCTCATTCACAGAACAGAATACACCTCAAACTGGCCAGTTTGTTGTGAGTTCTGCTAACACATGAAATTAGTTTGAACACACTGATATGGTCCTGGTCAGGGTCCCATCTGAGTGTCCAAACTTAGGTATGTAGAGTCTTCTCTCATAGTGCCATTTCCAGTGACATGACCTATGGGGGTTCTAACATTGACTGATTGAGCACTTCTACCTCTGCAGTTGCATAGGAGTGTGTGTTGCGCGCACACACAAGACTACAGATTACTTCTCCCCATGAGCATATCTCCTTCTGTATTGTTGGGTTTGAATATTGAATGTTATCCTGATATATTTAATAATATAACTCATATTGCCTCATGTTGGATGATGCACTGTATATCCCCCCCTCAACTGATCATCTATACCAATGTCATCCCCCCTGCCTGCATTCTGTCCCCATGTCCCTATTTCCGTGTGTTACTGGAACTCTGTATCTTTCCCACCTCCACCATGATACTGAGCAGGCCTGTGGTAATTTGTCACTGTGTGGCTTTGTGAACAATTAAACCTGTTTTTTTCACTCAATCTTTGTGTAATCCTGGATATTTACCATGTAACAAGTAAATTACCCTGAAAGTCAGATGTGCTCATCACCATCAGTTAGTGGTGTAACTATTCTGTTCAATCTGCGTTTACATTAATACATAATCATGAATGTAGATTCATAACATTCAAGTTGAGACCTTCAAGTCATTATATACAACCCTGCATGTCTATAGACATGATTTCAGAATTCACACCCCTCGGGCTTGCACCTACATCTATATTGGCAAGGTACAGATTAATGTAGCATATGTATCTCTTGAAACACACACAGATATATGTATTGAACAATGACACTTCATTCTATCTGTATTCTCTCAACTAGAAAGCATGATATGGTACAAACACACAGAAACAGTGATAACAGTATAATATAATCATACTTTATTTCATACACAGAGCACAAATAGAAATGGACAAGACTATGCATTAATATCATGTGTGTGTTGTGAATAGATCCTAGTATGGCAAGGGGCTGTGGCAAATCTGAGGACATCTGAAGAGGAAACACACAACATCATCAGGGTAATGCATAGCATCTACTAGCGTCACATGTGGTCAGGACCCCACAGTAACCAACAACATATAACACAACATTTAATCAACATAACCATTAATACGCATACAACAACCATATGGTTGCCAGAATAAACAGACACTATAAAACATGGATCATGTGATACTAAGCGATTCCACACACAGTGTGTTCGCATACATTACTGATGATTGGTCAATAGATGATGTGAATCTGGAAAACAGAGATAGGAGGTGTTAGAACAATCATAAGCTGTTATTAGATTACATTGTTTTTGCTCTTGACACTACTATAAACCGACTAACATGAACATCATCTCCGAGCAGTAATAACCATATTGATTCTATCCTGTTCAGTCAGCCTTCCAGGAATATGCTTAGGATGTGGAATACGACAAGGCATGCTTCACTGTGAACACAATCCTTCAGCAAAATGTACTATCACTATCTATATGGAATAGTTGTGCAATGCTGATATCACATCTCACTTCTAAATGGGTGGTACCAAGGCCAGACAGATTACACTGTTCCCATTACCCCTAAACACATGCACATTGATCATGATGTCAAACCAAGGAAATTGGCAGTTTGGTTTGGATGACATGAAATAAATGAATCTAATTTCATAATGTTAACGGGATGGAATGCTACAAAAACGTATGTGGAATTGCTGGTTTGGATTAGCAGATAGTAATGGGACTGTGAAATTCTACAGCCGGGACACTGATCATTATAATGGAAAATCACACAGTCATGTTCCTTAGTGAAAAGATATGTAGTCATATATTGCATTTCAGAGCCATCTGCAGTGGTGAATAACCCTAAAAGAATGCACGTTGTGAACTGGGTTGAGTGTTTACTCACATGATGGTATTGTACTGCTCGAAGATGAAGAAAATGTCTTTATAGTTGTGAGATTTGGCTATTAACACCTACAAAGACAAAAACAATGTATCAATTAGAACAATATTATGATTTTCTCTGCTCTCTGGCTTTGTGCCTGGTCCTCTTGTCGAACGTGCTCATTATATTGCACAATTGGGCATAGAGCGGTGGCAGAGGGCCTGGAGGTGTTTGTCTTGCAGATGGCAACTCAGCGGCTGCGGCCGGCAACTCCGCGGCCGGCTATTCCGCGGCCGGGGCACTTCCTCCCGACGCCGCGGCCGGGGAACTTCCTCCCGAGGCCGGGGCACTTCCTCCCAACTCCGCGGCCGGCTATTCCGCGGCCGGGGCACTTCCTCCCGACGCCGCGGCCGGGGCACTTCCTCCCGAGGCCGGGGCACTACCTCCCGAGGCCGCGCTGGGGCACTTCCTCCCGACGCCCAGGGTGGAGCCCAGGATGAGGGTGGAGCCCAGGCTGAGGGTAGTGCCCAGGATGAGGGTGGTGCCCATGATGAGGTTGGAGCCCAGGATGAGGGTGTTGCCCAGGATGAGGGTGGTGCCCAGGATGAGGGTGGAGCCGCTGAGGGAGGCACAGCATGGTGTGGCTGGTGCAGGCCCTGAGGTGGCCACGATGAATGGCAGGGGGCAGCATAGGATGAGGGCCCGGGCATCACTTCCCGCTCCTCATGAGCCAGTGATGTAGATGGTCCCGGGCCCTCCTGAATGTCCTGGCCCACTTTAGCCACTCTTGCTTCCTCCTCTTCTGAATCTGTGGATACTGCAATGGAAAAAACATATATTTCAGTTGGTTGCCATACACAATTGACAGCTATGCATTTACATATCATTGACATCATGGTCACCTGTGAGTGACTGTGGTGCTTGTGTTACACAGATGAGCCACGGGCTGCATAATGAGCATTGTGGATCATGGCTCATATGAATGTGTACTGCATGTGCCTCAGACACATGCTCTGCTGCATCTGCTGTGCAGTGTGTGAGACTGACCAATCTGACAAGTTACCAGCAATGGTTGTTAATATGCAGCTGAGACTTGGGCCAGGTTAGGACAGTATATGACACACATGCAGTGCTACAGAGTCTGTATCCATATATGCCGCACAGCCAGATTTTTACTCTATCGCAGTGGAGGCCAAAGTCAGGCCTGCATTTGTGGATAGCCATGCTGCACCCAGCTGAGAATATCATTCTCCAAGTCATTAAGTCTAATTGACTCATCTGTGCACATAAAAGAAAATCCACATATCCAGGCCTGTGCGCAGCCCAGCAAGTTTGACTTTGGACACCCTGCTCCATTGCAATCAATCTGGATATAATTAGAAATTGACATATCAGGGATACAAATTATGAACATGATAGGTTTGCTACCAGGACAGAAATGGTTATTGTCGCCCCATATATCTTTAGTCAACCATAGGGCTTACAGTGCTATTGTATATCAGCTATCACAGTGTGTGGGCAGGGGTGTAGGAGGCCATATAATTCTTGAGCAAGGGTGGGCAGGTTCGGTCCTGGAGGGCCACACAGGTGAGCCAATCGCCTTTTCAGTCATCCTGATTGACTCACCTGTGCCCAAAAAGGATATCTTTAAAGGCCGGCATGTATGTGGCCCTCCTTACCCACCCCGGTTCTAGAGGGATACAGCTCATTATATACAACAGCCAGAACACAAGCTTATTTATCCATACATACATACAAACAGCATGATATCTTGAAAGGCAGGCATGTATGTGGCCCTCCTTACCCACCCCTGTTCTAGAGGGATACAGCTCATTATATACAACAGCCAGAACACAAGCCTATTTATACATACATTCATACATACATACAGCATGTTATCTGCAGGCTTTTGGACAGCCCATCCCCCCACAATCTCATACAACCATGTGTGTGATATGATACTCACGTTGCAGGGTGTTAGGGCGATCTGTGTCCATCTGGCCTGGTATTCCCACCACAGATTCAGAAGGGATAAATCTCATCACGGTCCTCTCCCATTGCTTATATACAACAGGGACCGCGGGCCCACCACCAGTCCTACGTGCTGCTGCTGCCTCATTGGCCATCTTCCTTTTGACAGCCATCTTTAGATCATCAAACTTGTGACGCACTGTCCTCCAGTCCCTATTGGTGACCCCTACTGCCGACACAGCTCTGCCAATTTGGGACCAGGCCTGCTGCCTCTGGCTGGCATTAATGTCTCTCCCACCACATATGATCCCCTAGGTGTGCAGTGGCCTACCACTAGGTGTAGCTATGTGTACGTATTAATCTATGTGTGTGAATTATGTGATATCAGTAATTATGTGTGTTGTAAACAAAGGGTTAAATTATCTGATAGGTCAAAAGATCAAAACTTGCAATGCTCTCTTCTCTCTCGCTCACTCTCCTTGCTCACCAAAAACCCACCAACGCCTAGACCTGTGTGTCTACTTGCAAAAGCTCCAGCACAGTCAATTATTTTCTGTTTTGGTTCCCTTTTAAAGGCATATTGCCATCTGGTTAAGTGGTACGTATTACGTATTTCGCTCTCTTTTCCTACGCAAACCTTAAATCAAAGTTATCCAAAGATAGCGTCCCTCATGCGCAAATCCTAACGTGTACGAAATCGCATCCATCGCTCGTATCTCGCTGCACTTGAAATTTAATAGCGTCGGAAACAGTCTCATTTCTCAACTACGTAGGCCTTGCGTTTTCACCTATTATTTACGCAGCTCGAATTTAATAGGGCCCCATATGTTGTGTTGATTCCCCCTATATGTAATTACCTGATGATGTCAGATGCTGTTTACATTCAAACTGAGGGCTCCATCTCATGTCAGTAATGCTTCAGGCTTGATAAAGAGAGGTTAAACCTCTCAAAAGCTCATCAATATAAATAAGGTGTTTGTCCAATACAAAAGGTATCATAACATACTGCAATACTCATTATATATATATATATATATATATATATATATATATAAATAGATTAATAATTACTAAATTACTATATATATGGCTCTGCTTCACAAACGAAGATTTAAGAGGGTGTCCACATCTCATCTACGGGCTCTCTGGTTGCTGAGCAGGCCAGTGTAGGACAGGCAGACCCACAGTGGTTGCATGGGAAGGCTTGTTCTTGGTTGGGTGCTTCAATTACACTATTTTTTCTACGTCTCCTTTTGTCCTAAAGACCAGCCCTGCACGTGGTCTTAAAAGAGGAAACAGCATGGCCAATGGTACTTTTCCATGCCTTTCCGTCTGAAGCTAAAGCGGACCATTGACGATGGTCAATATGACAGGCATCAAGGTACTGTTTCAGTGAGTCCTTGTACCTCTTCTTCGGTCCTCCTCGGTTACAATTGCCAGTGGTGAGCTCACCATATAGCACAATCTTTGGAAGCCGGTCATCCTCCATCCTAGAGATGTGTCCTGCCCAGCGCAACTGCTTCTTCAACAGTATCGCTTCAATGCCTCCTGCCTATTCTAGGATTTCAGTGTTGGAGATGTGGTCATTCCAGTTAATGTTGAGGATGGTGCGGAGGCAGCAATGATAAAAGCGATCAAGAAGTCGTAGGTGATGGCAGTAGGTAACCTACAACTCAGAACTGTACAGTAGGGTGGTCAGCAAACAGCTCCGTTGACCTTTGTGCACTTGTTCAGATGCTTGTTGTTCCAAACCCTTTTATATATCTTGCTGAATACACCATTTGCCTTTGCCAGTCTGTTGTCAATTTCCTTGTCAACCTTTGTGTCCGAGGAGATAATGCAACACAGATGGGTAAACTTTTGGACTGTTTTCAGTTTAGACTCACCAATAGTGATGAGAGGAGGATAGTAATCTTTCTGTGGTACAGGTTGGTGGAGAACTTCAGTCTTCTTCAAACTGACTTCTAGCCCAAAGAGCTCGGCAGCCTCAGCGAAGCAAGATGTAATTTTTTGCAGAACTGTCATCGTATGGGAAACAAAGGCAGCATCGTCGGCAAAGAGTAGCTCTCAAACTAGTCATTCCACTGTCTTGGTGTGGGCCTTTAGTCGCCTCAGGTTGAACAGACTGCCGTCTGTGCGGAATCGGAATTTAGAGCCCATCCTCAACATCAAGGTCTTTTGTGGTCCTTTGCAGCATCAAACTGAAGAATAGCGTGAATAGAGTGGATGCAAGGACACAGCCCCGCTTCATGCCGTTGCTTATGTGGAATGGCTCCGATAGGTTGTTGCTGTGCCTAACTTGGAGACGCTGATCTTCGTGTAGCTACATGATCATGTTGAAGAACTTATGGATGCCCTTTATGGATTAAAACCAGACTCTGCATCAACTATGTAATTTTCCGTGAGAGTTTTGACATGGATCCCCCTCTGGCATGCCACAGTCCAGGTGTTAGTCCCCTTAAAACAACTTTTCCATCACTATTGTGGCCAGAAAGAGTCCCTGTGGGTTTTAAAATCCGCCTGCCCATTGAAGTCTATGGCGGTTCGCCGGTTCGCAAACATTTGCGGCGGTTCACGTTCGTGGTTTGCGAACCGATAATTTTATGTTCGCGACATCACTAATGTAATTGTATTGTATTTAATTGTATTGTATTTGTATTGTATTTGTATTGTATGTATTATATGTATTTCCTTTTCAGGTGTGTATTTTTTTTTTCTGTAGTGAAGGGGGGGGGTTGTAATGTTTTTTTTAAATTTTCTGTAATGTTCCTTTTTTATTTTTTGTGCCTTAGGTTTTTTTATTTTCTGTAATGTAGTTTATTTTTTTGTGAGTTAGGTTTTTTATTTCATGTAATGTAGATTTTTTTTTGTGACTTTTTTATTTAGGCTTTTTTATTTTTTGTAATTAGAGTGGTGGGGGTTAATAGGGGGTAGGTAGTGTAGGTGTTAATAGCTTAGTGTAGAGGGTGTTTAGTTGATATTTAATGTTTTATTGGGGGGGTATAGTGCAGTGTAGTGTTTATACTTAGTGTCATGATGGTCCTTGAGGAACATCATGGCAATTATGTGGTTAATGTAGTGTTGTAACAGGCCCATAATGGTGTTAATATACCCTTATGGGACTGATGGGGTTAAATAGAGGCTTATGGGGGTCTGTATTGACCCCCATGAGTGACAAGGTTAATGAAGGGCTTATGGGGTCTGTATTGACCCCCATGAGTGACAGGGTTAATGAAGAGCTTATGGGGATCTATATTGACCCCCATGAGTAACAGGGTTAGTGAGGGGTTTATGGGGGTCTGTATTGACCCCCATGATTGACAGGGTGACAGTGTATATTTTTTTCTTTTACAACGGGTCCTTTAAGAACCTTTACAGACCTGTAACGCGGGAATTTTGAATTTTGATTGCAGCGGGGGTCCCCGATCGCGTTCAATCGGGATCCCCACTGTGATGGTTAATGTAGGGTTAATGCAGGGCTCCAAGCTTATCTCGGATCCCCTGGGGTTAATGCGGGTTTCCGAGCTTATCTCGGATCCCTTCTTGGGTAATTTGTACGTGGCTGGGCTGTGAGCCTCGTTTTCGTTTTTTTCGGCGGCCATTTTTTCTCTTGCTTAGGGGATTTTCGTGTGTCTGAACTCGGGAATTTGGACTTAAATGGAGATGTAACTTTACTTTCAGAGGTCCTGGGTGCCCCCCCCCCCCCTGCTATGGGTAAGCTTTGTATGTAATTTGTGTGAGTATTTGGTGTGTTTTCACTGTTTTAGTTGCGCGCGGGTCGGCCGTTATGGTCGTATTTTTAGTGCGTGTGGGTGTTTGTTTTGTTAATGTTGGTTCTGAGGTGGTTCTTTTTTCTAAGTCGTGCGTGTGACGTGTTTAACGGCTCGCCTCGCTATGCGAGGCTCGGAAGCAATGAGCTGCGGCGCTCATTGCCTTAGTGCTACGCTTTGAGAGGCGAGCCGGGCGATGAGCGCCTGCGGCGCTCATTGCTAAGTTGTACGCACTACGCAAACAGCGTGACGACGAATCGTAGTTAGACAATTATAATATGTGATACAGTATATATATATATATATATATATATATATATATCCCCTTCTGGATCGCTACCTTGTAGTAGTGAAGAGGCTTGAGTACTTCGATGAAGATGTGACCTATACCATTTAGGGTCAGCCAAAATAGGTACGTCAAGGCAGATAGGTCAGAATAAAACTGCAACCCACTCCAGTAACATTGCTAAAAAAAACTTTATGGACAGGCACAACCAGAGCCATAACGATATGACACCAGAAGATGAGTCCATCAGGTCACAAGGTGCCTACCAAATTACTGAGGAAGAGCAGAGGGCAAGTACAAGTAGCACCAGATCTAATGAAGTGGTTGGGACAAAAATTTACACATATATTTAGGGGCACTTTCTGTCATGATTTTCACTGATTTCCATTCCAGCTCAATATCTTTGTGATCCTGTGTTAAACTGGAAAAATGCAATTGCAACAGAGTAATAGGTGATGTGATCACAAGGATATTGAGCTGGAATGGAAATTATGACAGAAAGTGCCCTTAAATATATGTGTAACACAATTAAAAAATATAAAATACACATTTTTATGCACACTTGCAGTGTAATGCAATCTAATTGAAACCAATGCATGTCTTTTCTTATGCCTTAAATCTAGTGGCCAGATGCAGCATTACAGTACCAGACCAGAGTATGTACTGTAATTGCAACAGCTGAGCATGTGTCTGGAGGGAAAAGGAAAGTCTGCTGATGCAAAGAACAATTTAACATATGGCCGCAAGCTACTTCCCTATTCTATTCCCTTGCAGCCGAGGGCTATGCCTGCTTTCGACTGGCATCCTGTTATCCCTTGCGGCCACCACCACTGCAGGGAAAGCCTTTGATCTTACACGACCACAAGAGTTGCGGCCGCAAGAAAGCCCAGGTCGCTATTCAAATGCTACATAAAAAAAAACACTTCCGTCAAGGCCGTAATTCGCTAAAACTGAGCCGCAGCGTACTTACACCAAAAAGGTCCCGCAAGGCTCTTACTAACAAATCGTAACACCAATTAAACACATAAAAAAGTCATCCTGTACTTTGATGAGACGTGAAAGTGGTTTTAGAATTCATAGAACAACATTCCCCTACACTCAAATCTGCAAATAATTTTTTTTGTAATTCATGTTCAGTTTCCGTGTCCAGAGTCCGACGGGCTTGGAGCATTATCAGACCCACAATGGCTGCGGGATTAGCCTCCATCAAGTCCGTAAATGGGTAAAATAGACCCACAGGTTACTTGGGCCACGGAGATGTCGCAAAGGACTTACTGACAAATCGTAGCACTAATTAAGCAAATAGAAAAGCCATCCTGTACTTTTATTAAAAGTGAAAGTGATGTTTGGTCTTAGAATTAATAGCTTAAATCCCCTACTCTCAAATCTGCAAATAAAGAAATGTAATTTCATGTTCAATCTTCGTGTTCTATCATGCAAGTACCAATTGCATAGTTTGCGGCCAGCCATAAGGGGGACCTCCTTGTGGCACCGCCCATTTGAATAGTAGCGTAGCCATAGCGCTACGCAGGGCCGTAAGCTGGCCGCAAGGAATCGCAGTTTTGCAGCCATTTTACGGCCCTTAATAGTATG
Organism: Discoglossus pictus; assembly: GCA_027410445.1. NCBI lineage: Eukaryota > Metazoa > Chordata > Amphibia > Anura > Alytidae > Discoglossus > Discoglossus pictus. Next base: position 146,391,032 of record CM050167.1, read on the forward strand.
ATGCTTCAGGAATGTTAGAACTATGAACTAGCTTGACCACAAGCATGAACTTGATGTGGTCAAGAATGAGCTGATAAGGTTAAACGTTGATATCCTTGGAATTAGTGAACTTAAATTGACTGATTGGGACATTTCACATCAGACAACCATCAGATATTCTACTGTGGTCAAGAATCCCACAAAAGAAATGTTCAGATATTCAACACGTCAAATATATAACCCCAAGAAAATATGTTACTGTCATCATACGAGATTGGAATGCTAATGCAAGGAACCAAAAGACACATGGAATAACTTTCAAGTTTGGCCTTGAAGTACAAAATTAAGCAGGTCAGAGATTAGTAGATTTCTGTCAAGATTATTTTTTGGTCATAGCAAACACCCTCTTCCAACAGCCTCCGAGACGACTCTACACATGAACAGCACTAGATGGACAACATAAAAATCAGATTGACTATATACATTGCAGCCAAAGATGGAGGGGCTCTATAAAATCAGCAAAAACAAGGCCTGGAGAAAAAAAGAGGGAGAATAATCAGACTAAGTAGATACAAAATAAATAATATCCCTTACTAATATGCAGTGGGGGTGAAGAATAGATTTAAGAGACTAGACATGGAAGATATAATGCCTGAAGAACTTTGGACCGACGTTTGCAGCATTATCCAGGAAATGGCCACAAACAATATCCCTAAAAGAAAGAAAAGTAAGAAGTCAAACTGGCTATTTGATGAGGCTTTGAAAGAAGCTCAGGAAAGAGGGAAAGCAAAAGTTAGTGGAGTTAGGAAAACATTTATCCAACTGAATGCAGAATTCCAGAGAATAGTAAGAAGAGACAAGGAGACATTTTTCAATGATTGATGTAAAGAGATAGAAGAAGATAATAGAATAGGTAAACCAAGAGATCTCTTCAAAAAAAATTGTGACCTCAAAGGCACCTTTCGTGCCAAAATGGGCATGATAAAGGACAAAAATGTTAAGCACTTAACTGAAGTAGATCAGATAAAGAGGTGGCAGGAATATATTGAAGATCTATACAGAAAGGATCCTAACAGCAGTGATGACCTCAATATTTTCTCCAATAAGCAGGAGCCAGACATCTTTGAGAACAAAGTAAGATGGACCCTAGAAAGTCTTGCTGAAAATAAGTCTGCAGGAGTTGATGGAATCCCAATTGAACTATTCAAAATTCTACAGGTTGATGCTGGGAAATTGCTGATTGCCTTATGCCAACACATTTGGAAAACTCAACAATGGCCATTTGACTAGAAAAGTTCAGTCTTCATGTGAATCCCAAAAAAGTCAGTGCCAAAGAGTGCTCCAATTATCGAAACAATTGCACTCATTTCCCATGCCAGCAAGGTAATGCTTAAGATTCTACTAGCTTGACTCCAACTAACAGACATGCAAGCCAGGATCCACAGAGTCAGAGGCACAAGAGAGCAAGTTGCCAATGTCCGATGGATAATAGAGAAAGCAAGAGAGTTCCAGAAAATTTACCGTATTTTTCCTTCTATATATGTTTAAGATGACCCCTATTTTTGGAGCCCGAAATTCAGAAATAAAGAAATATGCAAATGTGTATTTTATACTTTTTTTTGCGTTACACATATATTTAAGGGCACTTTCTGTCATGATTTTAACTGATTTCCATTCCAGCTTAATATGCTTGTGATCACATCACTTAGAGCGAATGTGCAATTGCATTTATCCGGTTTAACACAGGATCACAAAGATATTGAGCTGGAATATAGCAGTACCAGTACCAGTAATTGCAACATTCCGTGTATAAGGTCCCCCTAATTTAGACTTTAAGAAATTGGTAAAAAATACTGTCTTATATGCAGAAAAAAATATGGTACTTCTGCTTCATAGGGTATTCTAAAGCCTTTGAATGTGTGGATCACAACAAAATGTGGCATGTTTTTAAAGAGATTGGAGTACCATATCATCTCATCCACCTCCTGAAGAATCTGTATGTGGACCAAGAAGCCACGGTCAGAACTGAACATGGGGCAACAGAATGGTTAAAGATGAGAATAGGAGTGCAACACGGTTGTATATTGTCAACTTATTTATTCAACTTATAATCAGAGGGCATCATGCGTAAGGCCGGACTGGATAAATCTAAAACCAGAATCAATATTGTGGAAGAAATATCAACAACCTCAGATACTCCGATTATACTAATTTGATGACTGAAAGCGAGGAGGAACTGAAGGACCTATTGATGAGAAGAAAGTGCAAAAGTTGTCCTGCTGCTCAATGTTAAAACGTTGGAGATAATGGCAAACAGCAATCTCAATTCCTGGCAAACAGACGGGGAAGAAGTGGAGGCAGTGACAGATTTTATTTTCCTGGGATCCAAGATATCTGCAGATGGTGACTGTAGTCATGAATTTAAAACAAAGGTCTGCATTGTTAGAACATGAACTTGATGGAGCTCAGATGGGGATGTGACTGAGGAATGTACCTGGTGTGCTATTGTCCATAGAGTCATATATATACACACATATCTATATATCTATAAATAAATATATATACCTATATATAAACATATATATATATATATATATATATATATATATATATATTTGCACATACATATAAATTTTTCCTTACCTGCCAGAGTGGGTGAAGAGAGGTTAAGTTGGGCCAGAGGGCCGCAGGGCCCTAGGGGGCTACTGGGAGCCAAGGAGGGCTGCTGGGGGTCATGGAAGGTTGAGCTCAGAGGTCAGCATTGCACCCCCTCCCCACACCAAAGCAGGGCCTCCGCTGCTTTGCACTGCCTGCACCAGGGGTATTTCTGCTCCTGGTTCTTTTCTTACAGGAGCCATGGAATGAAGGCCAATGTTATCAGACTCCTAGGCATGTATGTAATGTTTTCAAGGTGATGGCGCTGGTCAGTTGGTAAATGCTGCTACAATATAATTTACAATATTTTTTGACAAGTAAGCTAAATTTTTCTTAATTAATTTAAATGTAAAAGTTCATACTATTAAAACATGTATTTCATTTTGCTGTGCCCATTTGACATGTGAAATTATGTAAAATCAGAAATCCAACAATTTAAAAAAAAATATGTCACAAATATGAAAAGCACCTCTCTCTGAAACTAACAACTTGAATAGTAATAGTTAATAATTGTGATATTGCCCTTCCACACCAGCAGGATTACAGATAAACTAATAAAAATAATATAGACTTCACACTGCCAAACTGACACAACTGACTGTTTAAGAGGGAGTGGGAATTATGAAGTGATGCACACCATGTACTGCCTAGGATCAGCACACACTCTGTAACACTATATTGTCTAGTATAACATTGTTTTGTATAAACAAGTTAAAATGCCAGTATATTCTAGTACACTGGCTTTCAATCCTTTTGATGGGGAAAGAGTCTGCCTCTGGTTTTCTTCCACTGCACTTGGTGACTTATTTAACAGGACATCTAATTACATGTGAGAAACTATACTTCATCTATTTTTGTAATGATTTGAACAGGGTAAATTTTAATTGCAGGCAAGGACCCTGAAAATATGTCTAACTATAACAAATTGTAGTGGCATGTTTAACTGAGCTACCAGATATCTCAATTGTTGTATGGTGTGGAGCATTTCACTACTTATCTGTGAATATAGGGAAATATAGGTTGCTCATTGCCCAGTTAGGGTTCATGCCAAAAAGGAATTTCTCATCTGCTTACATTCACACATGCACCATATAATTTGAGTATAAAATTCCCTGTCATTAAATTTCACCATAATGTGATACCAATAATACATATTATAGCTGATTATAGTAAGCATTCACATTATTTTTGATATAAGACTACATCACTTTCTCTCACAGGGAATAAAATGTGTTATATACAGATTTGTACTTTAACTTCCTTTGTTCCATAAGCTGATTAATAGCGTTTTGGTCATTTTGTCAGAACTACAGGGTTAAATTTGTGAAAAGTGAAAGATTGTACTCACTATGGGCCCTATTAAATTCGAGCT